>JAHFZB010000262.1:0-81838 GCA_036884735.1 Huso huso | reverse complement strand
CATTACAGACAAGGCTCCCCTTAGTTCCTCATCCTAAGGGACCGGGACAGTCTAGAAAACGACCTGGGAGCTTGCACTGTTGCCTGGGCCACTGTTTCCTTGATGGCCCGGGGCTCAGCTACTGCAGGCGGACAGCTAGCAAGGGAAAGTGGTGGGGGACTCGGCAAGGGGGATTCAGGAACAGATGGCTGAGAAAGGGGATGGCCGGATAAAGGAGCCAGGGCAGGGGGATGGAAGGCTGGCGGTAAGGGGAGGGTCAGGTACCACTGATCAGGCCGCGGCCGGATCCCAAGGTCTCTGTAGGGGGTGTTGATCCTTGTGGAGAACTACCCAGCCCGGGTGGTAACTGGACCCGTACACCACCTCTCCGATGCATTCCAGGACCTGGCATGGTCCAAGCCGGTGGCTATCGAACTGGGCAAAGGCCTCACTATCTTTGGGCTGTAGACCCAGACCAGCTCTCCACTGTCAAAATGCCTTTGAGGCCCGGATGTCATAATACCGCGCTTCTGCTGCGAACCTGCAGTCCCCAACTGGTTCCGCAATGCATCCTGGAGCCTCGGGCATACTCAGGCCAGGGGGAACAGTAAGTGTGTCCGATGGCCAGCCAAACACCATCTCCGTTGTACACCTTAGCACCTCTGTCATCAAAGTGAGTGGGACCATCACTGTCACCTCACTTCCCCGTCCGCTGGCTCTCTCCACTGCCTCTGTAGGACCCACAGCCCTCTTGGCGGCTCCCCTCGGCCACCCTTCCCAAGGGGCCTCCGCTTTTCTGCTACCACTGTATCACCGGTGTCATTTCGCAGTCCTTCTTCTAGCTCTGCCTCCAGCTGGCTGTATCCACTAGCACCAGCTCCCTGCACTGCATCTTGCCGGTCTGTCTCACCTCCGGATCCCGCTCCTGTGCTTCAGCCACCGACAACTCTGTCTCCTGGGCTTCCCTCACACAGTGTAGCCCTCTGGCACAGGATCGGCAGGACAGGGCGTCCGCGTTTCGCGGCCTCCAGCCCAATGCTGATCTTGTAATTAAGACTGGAGCTGCTTGATCCAGCGGTGACCTGTCCCTCCAGTTCCCCGGAATGACGAGCCACTGCAGGGCTGCGAGTCCATCCTAATCGTGAAGGGGAGCTCTGAGGTAGTGGCGGGAAGTGGCGGGACTGCTGCCACCCACCGGCAGTAGCTCACCGGGTTACAGTACCGGGCGTCAGTTTGCTGAGCATTTCGAGCAACGCATTCTCAGGTAGTTAATTATTATGACTATTCAAAGGAACCACCCTAGCTTATATATACAGAGATGATGCAATCATTCAATTAACTGCACTTATCTAGCTATCAATTAATTAGCACTAGACATTACATCACTATTACTATTGATTAACATTTTAAATGATCACAATTAAATTAGAGATCCAATGTTTAAGATCTAGTTAAGGATTAGTTCTCGTCAATCTACGTGATACCAGTTACATGCATCTATTAAGAATACTAAACATAAAAACAGATCATAATTCATTTTAAATTTATCACTTAACTTCTCATTTTAATTCTTCTTACAGAACAATTCAATCAACATTGAAGCAATCAAAATATATTCATTGATAATCACAATTGTTATAATTAATAGTTACAGTGTCAATTAAAATAAGAACTAAAATCCAAACATTCATTGAGACCATCTGTTTCCATAGTTGTGAGAGTGAATATCCAATAAGATTCTCTTCTTAATAGTAATTTTACAATATTACCCCCTATTTGGCAATACAATTTTTCATATGTATTTTATATATATATATATATATATATATATATATATATATATATATATATATTCAAAAGGGAAAATAGTGAACTGGTGGTGCATACCTTTAATCAATAATTCCCATTCTATTTAGGTCCCAGAATATGTCGGTGTTTGAAATGGAATGTAAAGTCTGCAGATATTAAAAATAAATTGTTATGTGCTGGTTGGATCAAAAACCTGACTGTTAGTGTGTCCCCAGGACTGGATTGTGAAACAATGGGAACTGTATCTAGAGAACTACATCTCTGATTTGGGGATGAAACTTGGTTACAATATTTTTATTAAGAGTATTAGAATATGGGGTGTATGGGAGTGTCCATCATTACCTACTCTTATGAATACCAATAAATACGTGATTTAAAACTGTATCTAGAGAACAACTTACACTGTAAACAATTAAGAGTTAAATATAAAAATGAAATGTCTACAGGCAACAGATAATAAACACATCGTGAATAGGGCTGATATTTAAACGATAAAAGTAGGGAAATGGATGTTAGGGTTTTTAACTCTGCATTCCTCCCACCCCTTACACGCAGTGGAAGGGGCAAGGCAAATACAAGCAACCACAGACAGCCATCATTAGTTAAGACAAACAACATACAACTCTGCAGATAAGAGGTGTGTTATTGACATACCGTACTTGTTCCTGTGGCTGGTTTATTTGAAGCCTAGTGCTGTCAAGAGAGCATGGTATAGCATACATACCACACCCTTTTTTTTACTACACTTTAGTGTATACTGCCATTACATTTATATACGATGGTTAAATATATGTTTATACTGTAAATGTCACTCTTCAGATGAATTTACCTAAACATCTTTTCAAAGCCAGTGATTCTCAAATGCACTCACCAATTGATAAATCTAAAGTATCCATATACAGACATTTGATTAAAAATGTTGCTACTTATAAAGAGGTTCCCTTTTGACAAATTGTTGAATTGCTTCACAATTTGAATGCATTGTTGTTTTGGTGACACAAAAAACAACAAAACAGTATTTAGCTACCTGGTGGTATAAACCATGAATATGTGCAGATTCTGCTTAGACAGTTTATAAGGACAGCAGGGCAACTGCTTTTTTTGTTTTACTTTTTGTAAACAGACCACTCACTTACTGTACTACATTCTATAAAGGTTCAGGGATGGTAATAATGAACAAAGTTGATTATATGAAAGCAGTAGAGACTGAATTGTTAAATATAAATACATATGAAAAGTACAAACTAATAACATTAATAACATAATAAAACTGACATTTGTAACAGATAGATTGTATAAAAAATTCATATAAAATAATTTAAGTATTACATGCTCCCACAAAATCCAAGAACATGTTTGGTTGGAGGTAAATCAAAATACACAAAGAAAAAACACCCAAAAACATTGCAAAATAACTGAAAAGCAGCTACCTGCCCCTGTTGAAAATGTACTTTAGTTATGTTAAAGATACAACAGTTTGTAAACGGATTAATAGATTAAACATTCAGAGAATACTATTTTATTTTGCATGGAATTACATTTTAGAAGCATGTAAAGAGGCACTGGATAAATGGAAAAGATATGAACACAAATACCTACAGAAGAAATATTAAATATGATCAAGATCATTTTAAAAAACAGTTATTTTAATGCTTTTGAAATATTACAAAGCAGAATGACAGCACAGCGATAGCCTCAAAAGATAGGTATACATTTTACAGGTGCATGTATATGTGGGTAAATGGAAGGAAATGTTATTGAGTAAACTAGACTAGAAATCTTTTTAGAATACATGACATATTTGGAATATGGACACATGGAGTAGAATCTCTTCCAGTTTCAAAATTACCAAATAATATCCACCTAACATTACAATGGATCTACTGTGGACAAAATCTGAAATGTAATTCTTAGATACCTTGATCAAGGATCTACTAAAACCTATCTTTACTCAAAACCTAGTGATATGCATCACTACCTACATATGTCATCTGTACATCCTATCCATATTAATGAGCCATTCTAAAGGAATGGATATAAATATTAAATAATCAATTGATGATGAAAAAAAAGACAGTAAAAACAGAAAATAATTGAAAATACATCTTTCAAAAAGAGGATATGTATGACGCACAGTAGTATTATTTATGTCTATCCATATGATAGATAGATAGATAGATAGATAGATAGATAGATAGATAGATAGATAGATAGATAGATAGATAGATAGATAGATAGATATTCATGTTCTTCACTTAAAAGGATATATTAATAATTAGATTTAAAGATTGACCAGGCATTATTGCAAATATTAATTATCATCAGCATGAAACAGAGTTGTTTGGAAA
The DNA here is from genome assembly GCA_036884735.1 of Huso huso. Lineage (NCBI taxonomy): Eukaryota > Metazoa > Chordata > Actinopteri > Acipenseriformes > Acipenseridae > Huso > Huso huso. The sequence continues at coordinate 77,702 of JAHFZB010000262.1, read as the reverse complement.
AGCCTCAGCAAACATCAGTTATGCGAGTATCCTAAGGAAATTATATGTATTGGTCTGCCCTTTTCAGCATGATATTTGGGCTATCCCTCTAAGCATTCCAAACTGTGGTCTGAAAGGAACCAGAGGCTAAGCCCTTTTCACACTGGCATGCTCTACCCGGTCAGAACCTGCCCAGTGTCACTGGTTTCACACTGCTTTTTGATAAAGCAGGGTTGACCTGGGTGAAAGACGAAGTACACAATGCACATATCAGTGCCCTGGAAGCATATTCGGGTCTAGGGATGACCTGTGGAGGAGAGAGTAATGCTTAGCACCACATTCTCGACATCCCAAACAGTGACCCTGGGGATTGAATATGCTGGGTCTTCTTCGTCATGCCCATCTCCTCCGAATGTGTTCTGCTTCTCCTCAACAAGATCCAAGTGTCACCCCGCATCAGGAAGTGTACCACAGCAGCCACCCTGTAGCCAATAACAGGTCTCTGCAGGTGTGTGCTTTATACAGCTCCTAGTTACTAGCTTCTGCAATGGTTTGCACCTTGTACAAAGAGGTGTAAAGTTTTTGGAGGGCCAGCAATTGCCTAAGTGCAAGGCAAAATCACATTATAATGTTTGCACCCGCTTAGTATCCAGATCCCACCCAATTCCATGCTTTTTTCTTCATTTGATTTGCACCCAAATCACTTTGCACATATACCTACTTCACCCACACATGTGCTGTCATCTTGGTTCTATGTCAACAGATACTGTTTTTTTTTTTTTTTTTTTTTTTTTTCAAGCCTGGAGGCTTACTAAATGGACATCAATTTAAGACCAGGCTCAAATTAAGACTTTGTGCAACAGGCCCTATTTATTTTGGGCTTTAATGTCAAGACTAAGACCAAAAATGGTCTTTAAAGCAAAAAAAAAAAAAAAAAAAAAAAAACGTTTAAATAATTTCTACGTTGGCAGCTTTGCACCCTGATGATGACAACACAGACCTTTTTGATGGACTTTCCAGTGGTCCAAAACCACCCTGTATTTCACATAATGGTACATTCCACATCTGAATATTCATAGAATTAATAACACATTCTGGAAGAAGATGGCAATTTGTTGGCGTTATTCAGCTTCCTTCATTTCTATTCTTCACACAACCCAACTGTCAGTGATTCATAATTTGATCCTTTTCCATTTTTAAATTTTCACAAAACTTTGTTTTTTGTTGAGTGCATCATTTTGTATTGTTATCAGTGTCTACTGCCACACATATTGTAGCAGTTGTTAAAACCCACAAGGGCACTCCTGCACAGCAAAAACAAATGTTATGTATAGTTATATATAAGTATAGTAGAATAAATATTGCCTGCAGAACAGCTTATTCCATCTTGTGCATAAAAAATATATTATTATAACAATGTACAGTATGATAGACTGTGTACATTCAACATTTTTTAATAATGAACACTATTTTAATCAATGCAATACATAAAAAAAGGAAAGATTGGAATTAGTGATTATTGTTTTGCACATTTCTTGTTATTGAACAGTGGTTAGACTTTTGGATAACTATTTTTTAGCTGTAGTTACATTTTATTTTAAACTTATTCAATTTACATACTGCAGTTATACTGGGGAATGTATGTGGGGAGTATATTGGATTGTTCATTTCACACAAGTGTACACTGTGTGATGTTCATTCAGAGATATGAAGATGTCAACTGATAAATCAAGGTGATGTTTTTGCATTTGTACTTTACCACAGACAGAATATTCACTTGTATTTTCTTTTCCCCATGGTTCTAAAGTAAACTTTATTTTGAGAATGCTCCAGTGAACACACACCCTATATTGTATATAAGTTGTATGTATTTATAGTATGAAAAATATTATTTTGACAACACATTTGACAAATGAGAACCAATATGGAGAGATATTATTTCAGGACCTCATTGTGTCTTGTAAGCTGTGCCTGTTTTTCTGAGTATTCAGGACTCTAATTGTTCACATTCCACTGAATTTTGTGTCTGTTTTGAGATGGTGAGCCACAGTTTAAAAGAAGCCTGTTGCATCACCATTCTGTATTTTAGGTAACAGATGCTTAATGTTATAAATGACTTCATATTTCAAAAATGTCATTTTGTCAACATTTTAAGTACTATTCAGTCTTTATGTCACACAGATAATAGCTGACTCAGCCAAGTTTATGAGGCAGTAAAGTTTGAGAGATATACTTAAGCACCGGTCATTATTAGCACAATCAACAGAGTGGAATATTATTGACAAACCTTCAGATTTTGTTTCACTGTGAGCCTTCTGTTAAATAGAACCTGTATTTAAGGGCAGGAATGTATCCAACCTGTGCCATGTTACACAGTCACGCATTTTATTAATCCATGAAACATGAAAATATAGTTGTATGTTGTATAATACATTAAATATCAGTTTGTTTAAGTTTGTATTGATTGTTTGATGTACCCATTACTGTATTTATGGATACAGGCATTACTGTAACTACACTGTAGCTAGACTGTGCTACACTTTTAATACATGTACTTGCATCAGATTATTAAGGATCAGGAAAAATACATTATTAAATCCATGTTGTTTATATGGAGTTACATCCCAAAGTGCATGCAGTGTTAGTTAATGGTAACTACAGTTACTATAAGTGCATGTAGTATTAGTAATGATAACTACAATAATGATAATTACACGTCCCCGTGTTTAAAGTGTATCCATATTATTGTTTGTATTTATTTATTTATGTATTTGTTTAAAAATGTTGTAAATGCAGTGCTTAAGAAAGGGGACAAGGCACTATCTACAGTTTGAATGCACTTCAAATCTTTACCTGAACATCCCCCTAACATTTCCTAGGTCTCTCAAGCAGAGACTACCAACAGTGTTAAATTGTATGGTGCTTTAGTGATAGGTTGGACTGCCAGAACTCATTGCTCTTGATGCTTGAGGCAGGTTGAGCCTGAGGCCTCCACTAATGACAGGCACGAGAGGGGTAGTGAGCTATACTTTGCAATTCCTTTTATTTAAAAAAAACAACAGTAGCTGGTATTCTTAAACCTATGTTTAAAAAGGAACTGATTTACGCTGATTACAGCTGCTACAGTTTAAACCAGTGTTTACCAATAGTTGCAGTTATATGCCTCCTCATTAAAGGTTCCAGATGGGTCGCCCCTCTTGTTATCCTCAGAGCAGGTGCAGTATGGGCAGTAACAGGGGCAAGCTTCCCCACACACTGACCCACCAGAACTTAGCCTTGTTCTGAAGGGACCACCTCTGTGGGATAGAGTGGTCGCAATTCTCCGTACCCTCCAATACCTGGCTTACCAGTGAGACTGCCTGCAAAGGTGCCAATCAGCATCAGTTGTGATGGTGGTTTGGAAGGAAAGCTGTCCATTAGAAACTTGACTGAGGCCACCAGCAGACCCCTTGAGGCTAGCGGATTGAAAATGATGACACAGAGCCATTTTTGATTCTTTCTTTTAAAATGTCACACAGATATATACAATATAAAACTAAAACATGTCTACCCAAATACACTTAGGGCAGATGTACTATGATGGGCCAGTCGTGGTGCAAACATACCACAATTTGCATTTTTTGTTATAAAATTGCAAAATATACATTTTATCGAATATAAGAAAATATGTTAATGAAAAGAGCCCTAATACAAATTTAAATATTTGTTATGCCTTCTTAGCGAGATCTCTATCATATTGTTGCATAACATTGTTCAAACAAATAGTTAGGAGTTGAGTTGTGGTTTGCTGCAGCAGAGGGTGTCCGAAGGATAACGACTATGCATGGGTGCAAGAATCAAAATAACATTATTTTTGTTAAATGTAAACGTCATCTTTACAATGCATTCTGTTCTGTTCTTTTCATTTTACCTATTTTAATACTGTTATATATAAAATAGGTATCCCATCAGTTTAATCCCATCAGATTCTATAGTGGGGCCCCACCTTCACCCCCTAAAAGCTTTTTCATAATCATACAGTAGCCCTCGCTAAACAGGTCATGTTTGTCCGACATAAGGAGGTGACAGGTTTAAAACAATACAATACAATCGCACACACACACATTTACAGTTCTCGTGTATTTTAAATATAAATCATTGCACTGAAATAACACTAATGTGTTTTGCATACACATTACATTAGTAAAATATAAATCTGTACAGCATGTCTATACAGCATACAGCATGAAGTAAATCAAATGAATACCTAGCACACTTTCATTTTACTTTAGCCTACTGGTAACACAAAAATAAATCATTGCTGCATTGTACACAAGTGAATAAAATATTATTTTAAATTGAAACTAAATGATTTTTTAGTTAGTTTTATTTTATTTTGAATTATTATTTTTAACTTGGCCTACTTAGTAGCCTAGACTGTTTAAACACATAATAGATCATGGTCTTATACAGATGCTCAGAATGAGCTGGAGGGTTAGTGGGCATGTGTGCAGTCTATTGTTCAACACGCTGTGAAAACCAGAAATGTCATAGAAATTTGTTTTCAAGGCTTTTAAGTACACCCTGACTTTAGTGAAAATTAGGTACTTGGGTGTTTTGCCTAAAAATGCATTGTGCACAACTGCCATCAACAATTGAAATGCCAGCTACAATTGCGATGTTTAAAACATGCTTTCAAAAGTTCAACAAATTAATGCACCAGTAAGTGTTGCAATTGTCGGCAGCTTTAGTGCATCTTATTATAATATTTGTGAACCCCTTATTTGCACAATCTCCGCCCCTTTTTGTGAATGTATGCAGAAACGCTATAATTACATATTCATCTAAGATTGACCCAGAAGAAAAACTGCTGTCATAAAGAATTGCCTAAAAGTCCGCTAACAGCATTGCGCATGTTTAGTATTTTCGTTTATTATGTTAAACGAATCAAAAACACTATTGATATTACAGGAACCAGTAATAAGTCTGTTCTGTGTTGAACCATAAAGGTGTCTGATGATTTAACATTTAAGGAAATCAGAAGAGTGCTTAAAGCTTCTGATCATAATGTACTTTGTCATGAAAACATGTTTGAGATGTGTATGTGTGTCTGTGTGTTTGTGTGTGTATATGTGTGTGTGTGTGTGTGTGTGTGTGTGTGTGTTGTGACTTGTGCCCATAAACCAAAATGCATACAAAAGTTGAATCTGATCCATGAGGTGCAAACATGAATACTGTGCTTAATATATGTTTCCATCTCCATTAACCACTTCTAATTGCCTGAACACTTGGCATCAGTGATAAAAGGTTGTAACTGTATCATTGACTGATATATTATTATTATTATTATTATTATTATTATGAAACTACAATGCATACCATATTAGAACCAGTTAAAGTAGATGCATTTGATTAAATTCAGTTAATTTGTAAACATCCAATACACCTGCCTGATTCTACAAAGTAATGATGCCTCTCGAAATCTATTGTATTTCAGAATGTTTTAATTCCAAAATGCTTCATTAGTCAATGGTTTAGATGTACTGATGTGTACCACATACATATCAATAGCAGTGTCAATCCCATGCAGGTTATATATTCTAAATAATGACACATTACAGCACAGATGACAGATGGGATACAGCTTGTACTGAAGAACATTTTTTACAAAATGGATGCCTATAGATTTTGTATATTCTGAACAGTTGTTAAGGCTAGAACAGCTTTAAAAAGGCTCAATTTATGTCATACATTCTTCTAATGACTACTAAATACTGTACATAGATTGCCTTTTCCATCCAGCTGAAGAAGGACGCCATTCGGAAATGTCCTGATATAATTGATTATTTTTCTATTAGTATATTTCAGTTTAGCAGAATTTGTTCCTACAATTTCTACAGTCAATTAGCAGATTGCCTGATGGATGGGATATTTGGAAAATGGAATTGTGGCCCTGGTAAGCAACCTGTCATCGATTCCAATGGTCGAATGTAAATAGAAATGTTAAATATTATTAGCCATATTCACTTACAATGATGGCAAAATGAACATATACAATTTTACTCCAATATGCTTTTTAAGAGTCCTTAATTATATGAATTGTTATTTGATGTTAATTACAGCCTGTATGAAGTACACTTACATTTAAGAATGATTGCAAAGTTACTGATATACCCTGATCCTGGCACAATTAATCTGGCTATGAAAATTTCTGCTCCATTGAAAAAGCAGTCTCTGACAAAATTGTGACAACAAAGCCATTGCATTCTATTTTAATAAATTGTTACCTTGCATATTAAAAATATCTTGGAAAGTAAATAGTGGAACAACTACATTTTTGTTTTGTTAATTGTCTATTTACTGTAACCTCTAAACACCTCTGATCCTGATCGTTTAGAAAAGGGTACTGGAGATGATAAGCAGGAACTCTCCACTAACTCAGTAACACAAACAGCTCAGCAGGTTCAATGCTTTACAGTGTAGTTACAGTACTTTGTTAAAAAGATCTGCTAAGTGCTTAGGCTATTTGCCAAAATAAAGACCCCACAACACTGACCACTAAACAGGGTAATCACAGTAAATACTGGCTGCGTGAGCAATTAAAGTTGATTGGCTATTGCTGTATGCAAAGACAGGAACAGAAAACAAAGTGCCTACTGTTAATGTCATGCGACCTTGTGTAGTCAGCTTTGGTATTCACCTTCCAAACAATAGAATATGGAAGGTGCCTTCTCTGCCAATAGCTGTGCTGATGGTGTGCCAGTGGTGGTCTTAAAAGTTATTTGCTTGCAATGGACAACACCCTCTACTTGTTGGCTATTTCCATGCCATTAAACAAAAACACACATGTAAATGCAAGTATGCATTATACCAGTGCCATTTCTTAAACTTGTTATTGTATTGTTTACATCTACAGCAAACCTTAACTAAACGAAGACCTAAACAAAGGACATCAGTATTTATTTTGGTATCAACTAGGTAGGCTTATGTACTGTATTCAGTACAGATTATATGTTTATTTAAGTACTACAATTGCTTAGATAATACAACTACATCATAGTATATAGAAATGATTGACAATATCCATAAATACATTAAAGGAGAATAAATATCAAACACTTTTTGTGTCAATAGGTTGTTTAATGAATTGGCTATGTAAATGGTATTCTTGGCATGTATTCAGATAAACACTGAAATCTTATCCAAGTTACTGATGCTTTGCAAGAAACAACTGAAGACATTGAGAAAGACTTCTAGTCGAAACATTTGTGTCATTGATTTTATTACATTTGTTTTAGTGTTTCTACATTTTGCAAGGAACAGCTTCACAGGAGAATCTTATTGAGTCTCCTTGCAGGTGGTTCTATGTTTTGTCAAACCACAGGGTTCAACTTTTTAAAAACATACACTTTCCTCATAGGTATCCCTGTAATGAAGCTGAATACCACTGCAGATTAATTCCTAGACATATCTCAGCTCAGAAACTATTAATACTCCAAATGAATACTCAAGAACAAGATGGTTTCACCAATCAGTATACTTACTGACCAGTAGGGGGAGATTGTCACACTCTGTTGGGTCTGGGAGATAAAAATCTATCCAGACAGCAAAGCGAAAGGATAGAGTTCATTGTATTATGGCATGACAAAAATTGTTTGGACCTAAGGTAACAGCTTATGCATGAATCACAATATGTTCTTATACAGTCATCTAAGAGATTTTTTTTTTTCATAAATAAAACAATGTATCAAATATAGGTTATATTAAAATGATCAAAACTGATCAAAATACCACCACCCTTCAACTCCAGAGATCCTGCTGGTATTGTCCGCCAGGGTAATTTATTGACGGAACTCTATATATTAATATTACAAAACACACAAAAAAATATTAATAGAAAAAAAGAGTTCAAGTTTTAGCATGATATTAAGAGTTGCCAATTTAGATAAATAAATTGACCCCAATGTAGCAAATCACAACAGATTATTATTATTATTATTATTATTATTATTATTATTATTATTTATTTCTTAGAAGACGCCCTTATCCAGGGCGACTTACAATAAATAACAAATACATTTCAAGTATCACAGTACAAGTAATACAATTAAGAGCAAGATAAATACAATGACTTTGGTTCAACAAGTACAAGTGTGACAAAATACAATTCAATAATACAGCAATAACAGTGTCAGTGATAGTTACATCAGGATATGATTAAATACAAAATACTACAGATTAAACACTTGGCAGATTACAGTACTCTGAAGTACAGGATTAAATGCAGTAAAATAGGAGGCAGATAAGAACAAGTAAAGCACATTTAAAGAAGGGTGATAAGTGTCCCAGGGGAAAAACAGAGGAGTTCTACAGGTGCTGTCTGAAGAGGTGAGTCTTAAGGAGGCGCCCGAATGTGGTCAGGGACTGGGCAGTCCTGACATCTGTGGAAGATCATTTCCACCACTGCAGAGCGAGGGTGGAGAAGGAGCGGGCTCTGGAGGCAGGGGCGTGGGGAGGTAGAGCAGGCGGAGCGGAGAGTCGAGTGGGGGTGTAGGGAGATGAGGGTCTGAAGGTAGCTGGGTGCAGTCTGGTCAAGGCATCTGTAGGCTAGTACAAGAGTCTTGAACTGGATGCGAAAGTGATCGGGAGCCAGTGGAGTGGCGGAGTAGTGAGTTGCGTGGGAGAAGCGAGGCAGAGAACACCAGGCGGGTAGCGGAGTTCTGGATGAGCTGGATCGGATGGGTGGCGGGACGCGGGAGGCCAGCCAGGGAGTTGCAAGTAGTCTAGGCGGGAGAGTACCAAGGCCTGGACCAGGGCTGGGTGGCGTGGTTGGTGAGGAAGGTCCTGTTCTTCGGATGTTGCTCAGGAAAAATCGGCAAGTGCGTGCCAGAGTGGAGATGTGCTGGGAATAAGAGGCAGGGGTCCAGGGTGACTCCGAGGTTCTTAGCGGAGGAAGAGGAGAGAGAGTGTGGTAGATTCCAGAGGAACAGAGATAGAGAGATCAGAGGAGGGGGGGAGGAGGAGGACACCCTTTTACGAAAAGGCAGTCACAATGTTAAACTTTTATATGTATTGTTAAATGTTAAAAACTGCCCTATATGGAGAGTGCATGCTCATGTACTTTAACAGGGCCCTGGAGCATCACTTGTCATGCAGCATTTACTCTGAATTACTGAAAGGTGTTGTTGTGTGGAAACAGACTCTCCCTATTGTCCCTGCATACATTGCAAGTACAAACACAATTATGTTAGGTAAATGCATGCAGCAAGTGTTTATTTATCCTCAGATAGACTATCAAGGTATTCATGTATTAATCCCTTTACAGTTTAGCAAAGAATGTACAGTCATATTACCCTACCGACAAACACCAGTACACAAGGATATATATATAAATAAAGACGAATTGGAGTTTATTAATAATATAATCATTCAGTATGATATCTTTGTTTCTAAAATGTTAAATTTGATTTCTTTATACAAATTATCCTATAAAAGGTATATTAAGAACATGATGATACCACAATCACGAAGTGCAGTTCAGTGCTCTAGTTCTGTTAATAGCAGTGAGCCAATAACTTGTGGATCCTGATTAAGCCAATATGGTCCAGGAGTCCCAGGACAAGATAAGCAGTGCCCTTTCACTTCTTATTGTTTTGCAAGGGCTTTATTACCATGTTGACCCTGCAGGGCAACACTTGGCTTCCATCTAGGTACAATAGCAATATAATCAAATGAATCCTTCAAGAAGCTGTAGATTTATTTGGAATTTCAACAGGTACATCGTAAATTATAGTTTATGTGAAATAAACTATACTGCACTTAAGGCTTTCTCTTTGCTTGCTGTAAGTGTTATACTCTTATATTTAGCAGTGCCCGAATTACTACATGGTGACTATTTATGGACTTATGGATCTCTTACAGGAGCTTTGGGTCCAAGTGGCTAATTTTAATTATTTTCTCTACCCATATTTACCACATTTCATATGTAGCTCTGGACTGATTTTATTCTTGATATCTGGTTCACTGGTTTCTATGTTAATTCAGTATGCACATTGATTATAATCTTTGTGCTTTACTTGTAAACCGTAAAAGCTGTAATTATTTATGTTTGTTTTTATTTTATTTTTAAGGTCCATTCATCATAGTATTTTATATAATGATATATAGTATTTCTTGCTTTCAGAAAGATTATGTTCTGATAAATGTAAATGATTAAGATTATAAACAATTGAAAACCTTTATATTTTTTTCACAGGCCTCTTGAGTGTACTCCTGTTTTCAGACATCTGGTAAGACGGACACTTAGCATCCAGGATTTCTATGCACACAGTAATTCAGTGGTTCATGTGCACTGCTGTACTATACTGTACATAAAATAGTTACACCACCAGAGAGCAATGTGTAGTATATCAATAACACAACATTCAGAAAGAGATTTGCTTCTAAAAGATGTGTATATGCTTACAGAAAATGTGTTAATTTCATGAATCACACAATATATTTCATTGCTTAATTTTGGTACTGCAGTGTTGTGTTGTAAAAATATAAAAGAGTTGTTGGAGCAAATTAGCACCAGTCTCCAGCCAGAAGACAGCTGAAAGGCTGAGAGATAATGAGTTTTATTAACTCTCATAATGTCTGCAAACTAGCGCTGCATCACAGTATTGAACTCTCATTGTAGTCACTCCCAAAAGACCCACTTACAGGAGCAAGTGGATCAATGAATAATTGACCAATGAAAGGTCCCCTGCGCCAAGTCTGGCACTGCTCTATGAAAAATAGCTACAAGGCAGGTTACAGCCAGTGCAAGCAGCTGTACTGAGAGAGAAGAAAGGTAAGGAAAAGTTCCAGCTGCAGTAAAAGAGATGTCAATGGAATATAGATTTGATGTGGCTAAATTGTCCATTTTTAAAAACAACCTAAAGGTCTAAACATTTTGACATTAATTTTATTATACGGTGCATTTATAGATAGATAGATAGATAGATAGATAGATAGATAGATAGATAGATAGATATAAGCAAGGTTTGTATTAGAGGTTTATATTCACAAGCATGTTTTTATGGGTTCGAAGTGTAAACTATGCATAATGTTTCTAGGCTTTTGAAGCCAACAGTAAAGCAGTTTCATGAATATCACACGTTACTGTATTTAATCCATAAAACATTATTATTGAAATGTTTTGAGTCCACTGTGAATGTAATATTAACCTTTTTTTAACCTGAAGAGTGCCCATTGATATCTCAAACTTTGAGAAGCCAGTGTTTCCACGAGCCACACATAGTCTTCAGGTGCTGATCCTGCACTGAACCATCGAGAAGACAATGGAAAATAAAGCATTTTAAATAACAAAAGTAGCCTTTTTATGTTTAATGAGAATTTCTGTGTAGGATATTCTTTTTTGTTAATCATAATAAGTTATTACGTTGTATGTGAGATGTCTCTTAAATTCACATTTTTCTCACCCAAACTGCACAAGATGAAACTCTTACACAATAAGAGATACCCGACATACCACATTAACTTATGAAGTTATACTTTTAACCTTACCTATAGCAATTTCAGAAAATGCTAATGTTGTTTTTAAATAAAAAAAAAAAAGTATGGTAAAGCTGTTTGAATAATACAGTAAAGGAAGTTTCTGTGTTTTAAGTCCTATTAGGGGCTCAGTTCCAAACACAGTATGGAAAATCAAAGTTTGGGTTCATTATGTCCTATTTATATTAAGAAATTTTGCCAAGCCCTATCAAGTTATAAAATACTTAACCTAACAATTAAATAACAACCATGGGAAATGATAATGGCAATAAAACAATATAAAACTTCAAATACAGCTTGGTAACATCCATTTTAGGTTCAGCCACCTCAAATCATGTTCAAAAGACATGTTACCAACTATTAACCAAAACGGCCTCATTACGTTCAACCGACTAGTTGAGACCAAATCCTAGGAAGACAACACAAACACAGCAACAGTCACCAGCGAAAATAACTACTGTATGCTGTGCTACAAATTAAAGTGGAAAAACAGTTACAGACAAACTGAACACACAAAAACAAAACAGTCGCAGACCAATTAATTGTTATGTTTATACTGTTGTAAGCTAAGCAATCCACTTATTAACTGATTTTAAATGCATTTATTTTATCCTTTCAAATTCAGGCTCGCTTTAGTTTAAGGATCCATCTATAAAACATCCATATACACATTTGTCTTATATAAAGGGCTTAATTATATTTTTATCACTGTATTAAAATAGCATATTATTACTAATAATAACTAATATTGTATTTTCCTTTATAACACATTTATAGATGCATTATTCATTAATTATAGTGAATGCTTAAAAGGGTTATCAAAAAACAGAATAATAAATTAGGAGGGGAAAATGATTAAGAAAGTAGACAGGGCCTCAGTTTGACATTTCAATCCAAAAGTCAGACCTTGTCCTTCAGACATCACACTCTGGGGCAGGTGCAGGTGGATGGCTGTTTGTGCAGGTATTAGTATTCCCTAAACAGGGGTTTAACCTGTGCCCCGGTCAGAGGTCAGATCAGTGTCCTATTTACTGAAACTCCTAAAGCGAAGTCATTTAATAAGGTGGTTTACATTTCATTAACAATATGTCCATATGATATATGACCTGATACTGTACAAACCCATGGTTAATTTTAAAGAATAAATGATCTATTGTGAGACATAATCTACCCAGTGTCCTTGGACTACATAATACATTAGCCACCATATGCCACAATGTGGATTGTCATAATCCCCTTCTACCAAATTGCAGTGTGCTTTTTATAGTAAGTAGTTCTGAGAGACAAACACAATAAAAATAATATAAGCAAAAACATTAATCTATGTTCTATGTATTCATATTAAACTACCAAATCAACACACACTTTATAGCATGACTCTCAAAAATGAAACGTGTACCTGCTTAGAAGTAATCGGTTGTCTGTTACTGTTTATGAAATTACATTTTCATATTGTCATTGTTTGATCGGAATTAAGATGGAAGGAACTAGTCTGTGGCTAAATTATAAAATCAATTGCCACAAACCACAAATGTGAAGGTTTTGAATGATGATGTGGAATAAACAATGTCATTTTGGACAAAGCAAAGTGATTTTATAATGAGCCTGCTATTGAATAAGCTCCAGAAAGGGCAAGAGGAAACCCACAATCCTTTTGTTATACAGTTTGAATACTTTAGCTGAACCATTTGATGTGACACATGATAGACTGAGCAACCTGAGCTAACTTAAGGGTCACAAGTGCGTCTCTCAAATACCTTTGAAGACCACATGACCCGCTTACAACATGGTTCAGCATGGTTGATCATAACTGTGCTCTTCTAGAAAATAAGACCTGCTTTATTAATGTATTGAGACCAAAAGAGTGGAATCCTCTAAATTCTGTTTATTGGCAGTTGTTCTGACCTGGCTTGCATTACCTAATTAATCATTACAAATCAACATTTTTAAAGACAAAAACAGAAAACAGAAAAGGCTTGTACAAACATATGTTAACATATTATTTCTAAATAAACATTCTGTTAGTTTACACATTTTGCTTTGACAATGTTATAGTCTGTGTGTTGAGGATATGGGATTATATTTAGCCGTGGATAGGGAGGGTGGTTAAAGGGCATGTATATGAATAATACATATGTTAAAACTCAATGTTAAAAACATATGTAAATTAGTAGTAATGGATAAGGTTGCTAAAACCCAGATAGAAACCCAGAGGTGGAGATAGGGGTAATCCTCATTAAGGTCTTATTCCTTTTAGGAAGTCCTTTTCTCCCCTCATCACATCCTTCACTAAGAGCTCAAGCAGGCTTCTATGCCACCTGTGTCTACTTCAATCTGATCCTGAGGTTGGTGGGTAGACAGCAAGGATTTACAAACATGGAAGAGGAATATATTAAACAAAAATATCAAAATATATCAGAAAAATGTTCTGTAAAAGCATGCATTTCAAAAATGAAAAATACCAAATTTGGAAATTTAAATTAGTTTTAAAATATATTATGTAAGAGAATGTAAAGTGACATGTAATATGTTGAACATATATTGTACCAATTTTGAATTTTGACGTTTAAACATATAATAAAAATCTATTTATATTTATGTAGGTGTAATCTTTTCCACACAGCGGAACATTTGATCAATATGTTGTTTAATTAAAAAAAAAGTGTTTCAAATTAGGTAGCTAAGACAAATCAATCTGTGTTATATCGGGATGTAAAAGGTGATTAAAACATGCCTGCCATGTGTTTAATAGTTCATTGGAAACTGTATCAGTGAGAAACAGCTACAATGAATCATGCAAATGATGTCTATCCACCGTGATACAACTGTATTCACTGAAGACAGTTCAGCAATAGGTTATCAATTCATTTAGTAACAGGCAATTTTTACACATCCTTTTAGATTTACAGTATATACATGTATTGTGCTCTAGGAGTGTGATGTTACACAGTATGGCAGTTTTCAGTTTGCAAGAGCTGACAAAGAAAATAATAATCACTGTAAATTGTTATTTTAGAACTTTTCAAAAACAACCTGTGTGAAATAAAACAAGTAAGATTATAATACCTGAAAGAAATCAAAATCTAATTATATGAAAAAAATGTGATGGCTGTGATCACTCCATTGTAGAGAACATGGAATTTACAAAAAGGCTAGACAGGTATTGTGGTCAACACAGATTTTAGGTGCTACCTGCCAGTAGAATGTACAATCTGGTACCCAGATCAGGGTTTGTCATGAACATGTATGGAATAATAATGAAAGCATGTAGACCTAAATACATTTTTAAAAAGTGGACTCTTCAAATATATTCTGTATACTGTATTGGTAGTGTGTTCCTAAGCACTGAAGAGTGGCCTTACAATGTTATTACCTACATCATGGTACCATCCCATTCTCTTCATGCAACTGACCCTGCTCTATTTCATGTGTCTGTCATGTCCATCTGTCTGGATAACAGCCTGAAGAGTGAAAGGCTTCTCTCCCCAGGTCCATCATGGGCCCTTTTTAATTCGTGTTCCTCCTTATGGCAAATTTACACCAGAGCAAAGACCCCCTCCCCTTCTTCTGTGAATAATCACCACAGTAAACTAGTGCAGCCATAAACTGGTTTGAGCCCACTATTGTGCAAATGTGTCTCTGTTCTTAAGCAGCTTGATGGTGTGTGCACATGCACTATCTGACTTTCCCTCAATAGAGCCCACCACTGCAGTCAAAGCAGTGCCTCTGTTACAAGTCTTTAACTATCTTCCCTACTGTCCTTTGTATAGAGTTCAGCCTTATTTACCATCTGTCTTCATCACTTGCCCAAAAGTATTAGTTTGTAACTTTTAAAGTTGTCTAAACTAAAAATAAATATTTAAAATGAAGTACACAATTTGAAAGTCGCAGAAAATGTGCCATCTTTATGTAGTACATAGAGGTCAAAGGGTTTCGGATAGTAAAATGTTGCAGTCATTTCTTAAAATGAACAATACAATTTTATTAACAAAATCATTATAGCTAACAGGTTGACCAGTAGGCAGCTTGGGTGTGTACAACTTCTAAGGATGTCACTGTGTGTATGATATACTTTATTGAAACTAAAAATAAACAGCTAAATGTTAATTTAAGGTCACCCAATAACAGTGCTTGGTTAATTTATGTGCATATGTAGCGATAAACATGATTCTAGGACTTTTGTTTGATTTAAGTTTACCCGCTAGTTAGATTTTCTAGTTGAAATATTTGTTACTCATTTAAAATAAGTTGAAAAACACTTATCAGAAGAAAAATGTCAGCACTTTAGCAGTAAACATCTTTTTTGATTTTAAGAGCAATGTTACATTTTCCTGAAGGACACGTGGTTAATTGATCAATCTGTTGTCTGCTGAAAAGTTATATGGCTCCCCAGAACACCCTATGAGGTTTAAAATAATCCATACATATTATATATTTTAAATGTATTATTATATGCATGTCCGTTTATGCGAGTTCCCTGCCCCCACTGTTGGAGTGGGAAAGAGCTGATTCTTGTGGGAATTTGGACAGAGCATTGATATGTTTTTATCAGTATCTCTTCGACCTTTCTGTTAAATGAAGAAAACAAGCCAATATCTTGGTGAAGTGTTTCCTGTGTGTTATCTACAGAGACCTCCAAAGGAAGGGTGAATAAAAAAGATGTGAGGCTTACACATGCAGCATTGAAAATTAAAGACTGCATGCAATATTGTCCAAATACTGCACTTTTGAGGCCACAATACTATATGTCCTGGATAAGAACAGGAACATGAACCTCTGATTATGGAATCATCTATGTCGACTCCAGTGTGCCCTAGAAATGGTCTAATTTCAGTGGTAGTTCACACTGACCCCTTTTTATTATCAATAACATGTGCAAAGCTTGGTGCAAAAGATCCGTAATTGATGATGTAACCACTTTTGTAGCCTGGTTCAAAAGAGAAAAAAAAAAAATTAAAAATTCCTTTAAAACTAAAGTCTGTATGATTCTGCTTGACACACACATCCACAATGTTTAAAATTCACATCCTAGCCTTTTTATTTAATGTACTATGCCTATAATTAATGTATTTGCATTTTTTTAAATGTTATATTTAATGTACTATGCCCTGTATTTCACTGTATCTAATGAATTATGCATTGTTCCTCGCTATCTTGTAAAAGTGCTTTGTGATGGTGGTCCACTATGAAAGGTGCTATATAAAATAAATAGTGATTGATTGATTGATAAAATGTACTGGGTCAAATAGCAAAAGGCAGCTGTGTTTAAAAATTCACGCTTTTTTCTCTGCTTTGTGTAAGTGTACTTCTTTGTTACACACTTCCTGCACACTTCCATTCATTGTTAATAAACTTACAGCCACCTTTGCAGCCATTGTTGCTCGGCACACTTGCTAAGCACACTTGAGTGTCAATGGGGGGAGTGTTTTTTTTCACCAACACAATTAGGGGGAGGTGCAGGGGGTGGTGGGTGCCTGACACATGCTGACCACAATGAGAATTCCACATTAGGGAGCACAGAGTGTGTGCTCTGTAATTACACTCCACATGCCTCAGGCTTGGTTGATGTATTATTATTGCTCTGTTTGTTGTTGAGCTCTGAACAACAGATTATTGCAAGGGGGGCTGGTGAGTTTTGGGGGACATTTTCTGTTGTATTTTATTCCTAATATTCTTTGGGGTTTTACAACAAAATCTAATGTCTTAGTCCTCACAGGAAAGGTATACTTAAACTGTGTCAACCAAAAGAGGAATGATACAACTAAAAGTCATAAGATGAGGATTTGGGGGCTCAACTGTTGAGCTCTCTGAGCACAAAAACACTTGGTTAGATTACTTTTATTTATTTATTTATTTATTTATTATTCATTTTTGCAACAAATTATCAAATAACTTCCACAGCAGCAATTATTATTATTATTATTATTATTATTATTATTATTATTATTATTATTATTACTAATTAATGCATGTATTGTTTGGCCTTTTTTAAGAAAAATAGGGACCATGTCCTAATTCATTGGGTGACTTTGTTGGGTGTCTTTCTTCTGGCAGCTGAAATTGTAAAGGGGAGGGGCGAAGGTAACCAAGCCAACCCAGCATAGAACCATGGGCAGCTACCTCGAGGTCAACTACGCTCAGGCTAAGCCACCGCAGTGCCGTGCAGTAATCCGACTATGCCAGCTCTATAAAGAAAGAGCAACTAAAATGTAATGTTTACCAATTTTGCCCTAGTTTAACAACACAGGTTATTTTATTGGGAAAGAGCAAAGCATGAACCACAAGAAAAGAGCAAGCAAAAGATGGAGCTCTATGTTTTTATTAAGATAAAATATGCTTTTCACATTTACAAAAATATAATATATCAAATGGATACCCTTTTTTCCAAAGCGTCATAAAAACACGCATATTAATTACCAGCTACACCAATTAGACACCATCGTTCACAAATCAGCATCAGAATTTGTAAAACACTGAAAGGCACCTAAACAGAATAAAACAATCCCTAGGTAACCACAGCATCCTGGACCCAGTGTAGATCATTTAGACATGAGAGACAGGCGGCCGAGTGTGAGCACAGGGTTCAGATAAAGCTCAAGCAGCACGCGGGTTACTTTTAGTCTGAGACGGTTTAAACTGGGATTGGAAAGTCTTATATTGCCACCCTTGTTATTCTACTGCATGTACTTGCCTTCAGGACCTTCATTATCAGTTCTCCAGCCATGTTGTCTTTTTTCATACTGTACACTATATCACTGCAGTATTTCTAGTGAAGCTTGTCTTTAGGAGTCTTACTATTTAAATCATCCAGCGTCGACGAGTTGTGACAGGCCACTGCAGTGTATGAGACACAAGTTTATAAATCAATGTAGGGTCTATAAACTGAAAACTGAGGGTATGGAAGTAAGTAGATTATCAATTATAATAGTAACAGGAAAGTGCACTAGATAAGCAAAAGTGTATTGAAAATTCAAACTAAAAATAAATAGGGTGGGGCAAAAAACCAGCACCATAGCCTAAGAGAAATTAACAGTTGCCCATTCAGTGAAGGAAATGATTTATTTGATGTTGACAAATGTTGGTCCTCTCACTGTAATGAGAGTAGAATAAGTTGGTGGTTTGATGTAAATATTTGAATATTTCACTTGAATAGCACCCCTTGTCACCCAACGGGCGGCCTCGCTCCACAACAATGGAGGCCGAGGTGGACCCCAGCTGGGTAAGATAAGGGGCCCCTCCCAGCTGCCTGGTTGGCAGCGAGACATGCAAGCTCCATGGGCACCCTTTGCTCCGACGTGTTACCGGTGCCATGAATTCAGCCACACAGTTCGGAACTTCCCAGCAGCTATGGAATGTGGTGCAGCCACACTTCTATTCACCAGCACCAGGTAAGTCCAGGGTTAATGATTGGGAGGGGGGCCTTGTATTGTTGATGTACAGGTTGGTGAAGTAAGCACCCACGCATTAGTGGACTTCGGTGCAGCCAAACTTTAATTGAAGAGTCTCTCTTGGTGGGGGTACCCTGGTGGCAACGTGGGTCTCCTGTATCCATGGAGATAAAATGGCATATCCCAGCACCAAATTAGATATGAAGGTTGGGCATCGGACATGCCGTGTAATCGTGGTTGTAAAAAAAAGTTTGCGGATCCAGTTATTTTAGGTCGAGACTGGCCTCATTTTGACACAGCAATCACAAAATGGGGCAGTGGGAGGAGATATTGGAAAAATTTTCCCACTGCACACTGATTTGTTCCATTCCAGGTTCCACCCAAAGAAAACAAAAAGAGAGCGATGGGCAGATAAATGGGAAGGAATGTCAATGAAACAAGGTTGGGGGTTGGTAGGGGAATCTTCAAAATCTACCAAATGGAAGGGTAAAGGGATTGGGATCCAGTGTGACCTCGCGGTGGCAGGTTACTGAGTCCCCTAGTGCTGAAGCTATGATAGGCCCACTTTCGATATCCCGAAATTCTCGACAGAGATGTGGACCTAGCATGGGACCAAAAAATAACCCCACGTTGTCAGGCAACTACTATATAGAGTATCCTAAGCCACAATCATGCTACTTTAAAGGTGGTTACACACAGAAGGACAACAATGCCAGGACAACTTGGTGGTATCTGGTATTGCAGCCCTTCCACTACAAAGTGAAACATTGTGCAGGTAAGAAGCATCAAAATGCAGATTTTTTTTTCTCGGGAGGGGGGACCATTGGGAAACTTAGAGTTGGCTGAGTGTTCCTTCGGCATCACTGTGAGGGGTGAGATATGTAACAAAGAGAAAAGAATCTAAGCTGCAAATCTCCCTCTCGACCAGAATGGGTACTGTGCAAGGTGGACGGTATGCTTGCCCATAAACTGGTCTACTCAATGGTAGGCAGAAACCGGAAGCTGGCCATCTTGGCGTCAGAGCGTAGCGGCGTGTACACGAAACTAATCCCTTGCAATTGGCTACGGGGCAGACAGCGATTGGAGAAAGGCTGGCCCCGGGCTGATTGCAGGGAGGAGTTGGGTAGTACACAGGGGATGCTGCTATGTGAGTACTTCCCCTTATGCTGAGGCAGTACTAACAGCCAGAGCCTGTATTTTGTATTTGTTTGTTGTGTTGCAGAGGAGTAGCAGAGATCAGGAGCTGCAGCCACGGAGCCAGCTCACCATCACCATTCACCGCACAGTGACTGACGGGTACTCTCACCACAATCACAGAGCACAGTTTTGTGCATTGAAGATCGTGGTCATTGGAGTGTTCAGTTTGTTTGGGACTGCAACCTGCCATTTTTTCCTGGATTCCCCTATACCATTGCTAGTATAGGGGCGACTTGCTTTTTTTTTATTATTGCTTTGAATTAATAAACACAGACATTTTTGGGAAGCAAACGTCATTGTTGTGTGACTCATTTACAACACACCCTGTCACATGTTCATATAGTTGTTGTTTTTTTAAAATTATGTTTTAATCCTAAAACCTTTGGCCATAGCTGTACACAGATTATTTTGCATGCTCAGAATTTCCTAACAGAAATTTCTGAATCTGGCATACAACCTATAAATAATGGATCTGAAAGCTGATAAATGTATATGACTGTAATGCATGTATTGGTGTGGTAGCGCTTTAGAAATGCTGCCATGTATCTATAAATTAAATCTGGTTGTGGCGTTTAATTACTGTCTGACTGTTGCAACATAACTAATTAGTTTCCTTTATTTTCCTGTTTTTTAAGAATGTGTATAATAAAGCTCTGATGAAAGATTCTTTGGTAATTCATAGCGGTAAAATGGGAATCTAATTTTTCATAGTTGACTTTAGGTCGACACTGGCAGTGTTTATTGTATGTACATGGAGATGCAGGCTGGAATAGGACTGACAGGTGCTTGTCTTCTCTGTTGTCTCTATTAACCAGGGCAGCTGGCAGGAACTGCTTCAGTCTGCTCCTCTGAGACATTGTTTTCACTTATTGCTTGCACTGTATAATTATACTAGCATGCTCAAGACAGTAAGCAGTAAGGCTTACTTATAGCCCTTAAGCTAATACAACTCTGCTTTTGTAAAGAAAAGAAATGTGTCTTTTTTATGTAGTATCTTTCATTTATAATAAATGGAAGATACTTGTTTCCCTAACTCTCAATTTTAGGCTGTTACACTACTCTTTTCTAAGATCAAACTCAAGGCTATTATTATTTACTGTTGGCCACTGTGCACCCGGACACTTGGAATGTAACAAATACTGAACTAAATTTGTAAGACAAAAAAAAAAACATTCATGATGTTAAACCTTGCAATGTCTGACCTTTTAAACTACTTTTTTAAAACGATGCACTCAGAATTCCATGACGTTATCACAATCTGAAATGTTCTGCACAATTAACAGCTTGTGGTGTTTCAATGAAGAACCCACATAGGCTAAAAAAAAAAAGTTCATCTAAATGTTTTGATGGTACTTTGGGCACATAGAAATATTAAAACCCTAAATATAACTAACCCAATCAGAAATCCACTTTGCTGGATTTTACCTTTTCATGAAAATAGTCATTATGGTTTGGATCAATGGCATCCAGGGCTGTTTTAGTTGTACAGTATTATGTACAGTTAATGTGTTACTTTATAGAAACATGCAGTCCCCCCCTCCCAAGTCATTTAACTCATTCAGTTTAGTTATGACATGTAATGTTGTATAAGTGTATGAATAGTTTTTTTTTTTTATTTATTTATGTAGTTTTCAATTTGGATGCATGTTACTATTGCATATAAAAACGAAGCATGGTAGTCTGGTGGTTCTCAGCGGTGTTGTACACAGAACAACATCCCTTAACAAACTAACTAACCCGGCAAAGGGCTAAAAAAACTTGCTTTGTAGGCTTGTTTCCATTTTAACATCTAGAGGTCAGAATTTGTAAAGACAGCACATTACACAACACTGCCCAAGCACACTTCTTGCATGGATTTTTTTTATTTTTTACCCCAGCGCAGCAATACCTGCAGTATCTGTAGGCTTCGTCCTGAACACAGTGCTGTTCTGCAGATGCTAGTTGCTGGTTTCCACACACACACAGCCAATGAACATCAGAGACCATCAGAGGGCTGCCTCACAAGTGCAGTAGCGTGATAAAACACCACAGCAGTCCTGTTTTTGTACATGATTATTAATATCAGGTTCTCCTCTCATCTCTGCAACACTTTATTAAGAGCTGCTGACGGTAATTCTTTCTGACAGCGAGTAAGAGTAGGCTGCAGCCTCTGGAGGTAAAATTTACACTAACTGGATGTCTAAGGGAGACCATGTCATGTGCTTTTGTGCCTTGAAGAAATGACATCACCTCCACTGTCTCAGGGAACAGGGGAAAGAAGAAAAAACTATAGCAGTAATTAGCTGCACTTCTGATGCATTCAGGCACAAAATAAACCTTCATTAGATATTTTTCCTCCATATTTTAAAACTACTTTCTGAGACAGTTACCTACCTAATAAGCCACTGGAGGTATTACCTGAGCATGTGCCCCACTCAAATTATTGGTCTAGAAAATCAGGCAGTTGGCTGTAAGAAGCATAGAACAGCTGAACACGCAAGTGATAACCACTGGCCACAGAGCTAGACCAAGGACAAAATAACGGCATAACACTGCCTTTTAATTGAGCTGAGTTTACCAGGAGACCTCATTAACTACCTGGGTTAGAGTAATTGTAGCTAACAGATGAAAACGTTCCTAGATGTATGCATCTACAAACAAAATTATTTAAAATTGTTATAAGGGTTGGAATTGTCAGTTATCATTATTTTGTATTTTATTTTCAGAAATAAACAATCTGCAAAAGAAAATTAAGTGACGTCCTGTAATACTGTGATAACATATCAACGTTTTTATATCATGTTTTCCAGCACACTCTTCATTTATGTGGACTAGTTCTTTCTTTTCAATATGATGTACCAATGTTATTCTGTATGTTAACCTGGCTATAATTACCATTAGTATCCACTATAAGTCATTATAAACACGTTATTAATTATGCTATTAACAAGTATAGAATACGATTAGAACTAATAAGACTATTATACACTTTTTTCCATTTTTTTTTTTTTTTTTTGCTGTTGTTTATAATCACTTATAACGAATAGGATAGTCTGTCTGCCTGTCTTTTCAGGTCTGTTTGTCTTTCTACGCCTATCTGTCTGTCTTTATAATAAAAGATCATTTTTTATTTAATTATCCTGTAATCCTGTTTATAATTGCCACCTTAACATACAGCTCGACCTAACATTTTTTTTGTATTTTTAATAGCTTGCTAAGAAGCTCTAATAAATATACATTATGTTGCATCCGCTCTCAGATGCAACTATAAAAGTACACAATATATTTCTATGGTGTAACTAACCATTCTATAGAAAGTAAAAAAAAAACAAAAAAAACAAGACAAATCACAGTGAATTAGCACTAATCTTAGAGTTAATTCAAGATTAGTGCTAACTGGGGTCTGTGAAACCAGCCATACATTTTCTAAGTGTTGTTGTATTCTTTTGTTTTTTGCAGTGAATAATATATTACTGTATTTAGCGTTAGCATTAGTAGTATTATATACTTACTGCAATGGAAATGTTTAAAGCAGAGATCCTGCAAGAGAATTAGGAGCACATATAGGTTATTATTAATCTTATTTATATTAATATTCCTGTATAAAGCTAACTGTTTATTACTTATTTAACTTATTGTTTCTACTGGTTGTATTGCAATTAATAAATACAGAGATTAATTGCCTTGCCTTCTGAACAAAATCTAGTTTACTTACATCCATATATGTAAATCCACACAGCATGAAAGATCTTTGATGGGCCAAATTCGATAATCCTTCTCCTCGAAACACAGTTCTCAATAAGAGTTCTGTTGTGGAGGTGACTTATTGAGAAAGATTATTACAGTAATTATTGATGAATTCCCTGATAAATGTATCATTAATGAGAGATGTCAGCATTTAACTAAAGGTAATGTATCGCCTGCCTAAAGATGTCCCGCACCATGAACACTGATTATTACCTATCTGATGTTTTATGTTCAGGCTTGTATGCTGTATTGATAAACCCCTTTGCCCTTACAGGGGTTGGACAGAAAATTGGAAGCACATGTGATACATAGCCCATTCTCTTCTGTAACAGCGATGTTTCTCACATGACTGATTAAAGTAAAACATAACTGATTGAGTAAAACAATGCCATCCCTGTATTATGTAATTCAGTATGTAAAAGCTGCATTTCAAGTCCCCATGGGCAAGACTGCTGATATGACTGTCAATTTATAGCACAGAAGGTTGTCATATGCTTTTGTATTCAAGTACCAAAATGTACGTCTTTCTTGGCCAGAGTGAACAGATCTCGCTGCGGTATTCCACTCTCACCTCCCAACAATCCAGAAGCAATGAAAGAGTTTTTCCTTAGCATTTCCTTAGTCTTAATGGAAAGTTAAGGACATTAACCAGGGAGACACTTTACAAGCTTCACCAAAATCTTCAACCAAAATAACCTGAACAACCAACTTGCCATTTACTGTAATTGAGAACCTCTTCAAGTAGACACTTGTTCTCAGTTGTTGGTTGAATATAGTACTGAGAGCCCACCAAACTCAAAGTACTTCTCTAGTGTACCAGAATAAAACCATGGAAAAGAAAGACCAGAGCAATAGCGCATTGCATCTTCTAGACCAATGCTTATCAGTTATTATTTATTTCTTAGCAGACTTCTGAAGAATACAACCGTTCATAATCTTGGACCTTTCTTACAGGTTCTGTGATCTTCAGGCAGCTGCTGTCTGTGCACTTGCTCATGCAGTATGCTATTGCTGCACTGCTAGATTGTGGACTTCATAAATTAAATAATGCGCATACAGACCCACAAGCCACAGTGAATACTGACCAATCCATTGCAAAGTTGTTGTTTTTTTTACATTCAATTGTTTTAAATTATGGAACAGCTATATTGGTGGAACTTTTAAAATGTACATTTTCTATATTAATTCAATTGACTGCTGTTACACAACGGTGTACTTTATTGCTTTAACTTAATGAATAATTAGGGAGGTAATTACTGCTGGTTGATGAACTCTGACTCAGGTTAATTCATCAGGAGTCAGTGCAATGCTGTTTTCTGGTCTTTCCATCCAATATATATTAGGCATTTGTGGAAAAGAAAATGGAAGTTCTCTATCTTTGTCTTGTCCTCTCCTAGACCCCTGTTACTATCTAACATGCAGCCTTTTCCTTTAATTACCTTTTTCATGGCTTGAGAGCTTTGATGGTTTGATTAAGCCTTGCATTGCAGTTCCAGTCTCTACCCATCTGATTAATTAGCCTAAACCTTATTAACTTCCTAATTCCAATCAATAGAGCATCCATGGCGAACACTGCAAGGACAAAAAAAAAAAAAAAAATCATATAAGTAAATGGTCAAGGCAAAAACAAGTGATTAGCAAAACGTGGTCTATAAACACACACATTTTAAGTGGAATTAGTTACCCTGGGCAACTTAATAAATGTGTAACATCTCCCTTTACTGTGGGGTCCCCTTTGACAGCTCTGTGGGACTGAGCAATAAGGTCAGGTAACTTATCCAAGCATCATAGCATTCGTCAGTACTGGGGCTTAAACCCCAAATCTCATTGCTCCTAGTCCCCAGCTCCACTGTCTCGTTTTTTGTTAAGCCACTAATAGAAGTTATTAATGTGAATATTAATCATGACTAATAGAAAGTACAGTTTTGAGATATTTAAAGTTTTAATATCAAAACATACATCAGCAGTGGGCAACAATATGTTGTTTGTTTTTGTTTTTGTTTTTTTAAATTTTGTTTACATTTGGTTTACAATAGTAAGAATCTGTTTTGTAAAACATTGTTCTTTTCTTGTTTTAAAACATTAATAATCCCTAAAGCTCCCAAAAATATTTTTGCAGTGTGTGTCTATGAACAAGCCTAACAGTTATTGCACGAATATATTTGAGGCAATTTCAGTCAGTGAATCCTGCCACCCACACATATCTCCTGTGCGTGTCTTTTTTTTCCTTGTGTCTAAAACAACGAAGATACTTGTATTGCTACATATATCGAGACATAAATACAAATTTAGGTAGTGAAGCAAAGAAAAAAAAAACATCAGCTTTGAATATATTTATAAAAACAAAAATGAAACAACATTTACAAAAGACACCTGACTCACCCGGGAATCCATTTAGAAATGTGTAATGACTCCCGCTCTGGAAAACCCAAATTTTCCCCTTAATAAGTTTGTTCAGAATGTGACCTGAGCTTTTCTTATGGGAAGCACGCTGTTAAAATTATGTTCTAAACCATGAGTGTGAAACCTGTGAATAAAAAGTGGTCTCCATTTCACGAACATTGATCTGCTACACAAGTCGAAAGCACTTCTAGTTCCCAGGCTGTTACATTTGTGCTGGGACACTGAGAAGATAAACGTTTATCCTTGTGTTTTAATCCGTTTATCAAATACAGATTCTCTTTTGCATTTGCTTCCTTACAGCTGTGTTTCTTTGCCAGGAAACTGCAAGATTATTACTGTTCAGAACAAGGACATTGCAAATGAAATAGAGCTGGACTGACCCTGGTCAGCTTGGTTTGACTGTTATGAGGAGATTAATTGCATTTCCAAGGAAATAATACAACACCACCCATACTATAGATAAAAATCAGAATAAGTATAGTGTTGCTTAAAATCTTTCTGTGTTTTAATGATTTGTGGATGACAATAGTGAGCTTATATTATGTTTTATGCTATTTAAACTAAATGTCTTCCCATTTTTTTGTGTATTACATTTCTACAGTATGTTTAGTTTATTAAAACTTATATTGGTATGTGGCAGGATGGCTCGCAGTGGTGAGGTGTGGTGACGTCACGGACCAGGAAGTAACTGAATCACAACAATGGATGGGCGGGTGAAACTGAACGCAACGGCGTTCAGCTGATTTTATTAATAAACAAAACAAAAATAAACAAAAACCAAAGGGCACGAGGGCCAAACGAATAAACAGACAAACAAGTAAGTGTCGTGCTGGCTAATCCAGCACGTTTTAGCAATTGTTTTTATATTCTGTCTCCTCTGTATCTCCCCGTACCTCCTCTCTGTACACCCCAACCCCGCAGCACGGACAGCTGCAGGCTCTTATACTCTGGCCGAGGGGTTAACTAGCTGTTAATTATCTTATTACCCCTCGGCCACAGTCTGCACGCGTTTGGTAAGGATGCATGACTGTCATCTAGTTAAATAATCAGTAGCTGATCAGTCATGCATCCTCACAGGGTTTTTAAATATAAATATAAAAAACAATAACAAAAGACGCGGCGCTTTTATCCGCGCCGCAAACAAATACAAATAATAATAAATAGGGGCGGGACACTCCGCCACATGGTAATTTGCTGCTTCAACTTAAAGTGACAGCTGTGTAAATTATTGGCTATTAAGGTTTGTAATAATACTGATATTGTCTCTTTAAATGGCTTGCATTTCCTTGTTTCATATCTATTCAATAAATTGATAATTGCATATCAATTAAATGCTTATGTATGTTACCATAATATCCTTATTTTACATGTACAGTGTCATTTAGAATATTGTATATTTAAATTAATAGAATGTGTTTTGTAATGTCGGGCACAGCTTCAGTAAGTTGCAAATAGTTAAAATACTCTAAAGTGGGGGCCTATAGGGGTGGGGCATTTTATAAAGTGTTTCACTAAATGTCAACTTCATTGAGATAAAGAATATTAGAAAACGGTTCAGTACCAACAACCAATCAGCTTCCACTTCTAGCGGCTCTAATAGACGCTAGATGCCCGCTGGAACATCTCAGCACCAACCGTGAATCAAATTTAAAAATCAATCCGCACAAGTGCTGGCTTTTTCTTTTTGACTTGCTGTATTTTTAAGCGTAGTTCACATCTATTGGTCAGTAAATACTAAACAAAGACACAGTTGGTCCAAATTAATTTAAAACCAGCCAATCAATACTTTACATCAACGAAAGCAACCAATCCTGTACCTGCAACTGCCAACAGCCAATCACAGACGGTCAGCTCGACTGGAGCAAAGACACAGCATCTTTCAACAACAACAAAGTGAGACGTGGACAGTTTGGTAATATTGCTCCATTCATATATAGATTCAGGACAGAAAGGCTTTAGCTGAAGGTAGAAACATGGTGAGTTAGGAGACCTTTTAGAGTGGTATTTAATGAGAGATTGTATTCGTAGTTCAGACTCCATTGTACACGGACTGTTTAGTAATTGCTCCATTCATTCCTCAGTCAATGTCCAGATTATAAATAGGGGTTTAAAACCCTAACAAGTTAACAAAAAACAAAAATCGATTTACTAAATAAAAACTCATTGTTTTTCTCTTTATATGTATGTGATCCTTATGGTACTATTGTCTTAGAACGTCTTTACTCAGTGGAAAGGTACCCGACGAATCAGTACAAGTTTAAGGTAAATCTAGGTTTTAAGGTGTTTTTTTAAAAGAAAACAGTGGTAAAAATGATTTTCTAATTGCGATAGTGCCCTCTCGATGCTCTGCAGTGTGATAGTTGACTTTGACTTTCATTAGCGCTCTCGCCTACGGGCTCGGGATGCATAACTCCTGTCGCGGTCAACTATCACACGGTAGAGCCATCATCGACAGGCACTATCGCTTTAGTATTACATGTAATACATGTAATCTAATTGAATACTAGACACGGTACTATTTTCACCTCTATATACACTTTATGAAAAGGTGTCATATTTTATACTGTGTGGCTAGAATGGACTGCATATGTACCCCAACACAGTACATGATTTTATTGCAGTCAAACTGTATCTGATATAAATTGGGTTAACTATCTGGACCTGTAGTAGTAATTAGTAGTAGTCGCAGTAGCAGAATGTGCCAAAAGTAGGAGAAGGGGGAGGGGACTAATAAATAGATAAACTCGCCGGCCTTCTGACTGCATTTGAGTAAGCTTTGTTAAATCTGAGTGACAGTTATTGATGAGCTCATTGCTGACCAACCCCTTTTCCATCCATCAGCTGGACTACACTACTGTGGCCAGTGCCAATGGTAATAAGCTGCAGTGTAATACCTGATCATATGCAAGCTCTTATCGGGGGATTGGGCCTTGGGGGATTGATTATTAGCCTTCTGCTCTTGCAGTAATGATATCAGAGGTGGAGAGACCTAAGTGCTTATTAGCTAATCCAGTTCAGTCCTCTGGACTGCTAACCCTCAAAACAGGCCTTGGTAAATCAACCACTTTTATAAAATATTCTAAGTGTTAAGAGAAAGGAAGGGCAATCAGGTCCTTTGCCCCAGGTTTTGAAGATTCAAATTGCAATGTATTTAAATGTAAAGATAGAGAGATTATGAAGGATAATGTGGGTTAGAGTCTTCTAGAACCTGAAATGTCATGTCATTGGAGCATGGGGATGCATTTTACTCTTAAATGCTTTGGACCATAAGGATTTCTTTACTTAGGGCTTATTGTGAAACATTCACTACAGCACACTGATTTATGTTTAATGCTATGGTCTGTATCAAGAATTTCCTTCCAGTAGAATTAGGGAAATTATATTACCAAAAGGTGAAAATACTGTAATCAATAAAAAAAAAACAGGGCACATAAACTAAAGAACACAAATACAAAAAGAATACAAACAAAAATAAAAAAAATAACTTGAAATGAACTGTACTTCTTGCTTCACCTACAGCTATGGCCAAAAGTGTTGCATCACCCTATAGGATTAACAAAATTAGCTTCATAAAGTCGTGTGAAACCTGTTGAATTACACACCGCTTTGTAGTTTTCCATATACTTAACGAAAAACTGACAAATATGACATTTTGAAATCTAACATGAAATACTGCACTACTATTATGGCTTCCGGTAGACTTTTGCGATATCCTTTTGCAGTTTCTTTAGTTACATAATGTTAAATGAAATATCTAAATTATGCTTATATAGTTTAATTTTTATTTTTTATGTCTCAATCCTAAAATACAAGGTGATACAAAACTTTTGTATATAGTTGTATATATTAGGACAGACAAATTCAGACAAAATAATCTACAGTGCCTTGCGAAAGTATTCGGCCCCCTTGAACTTTGCGACCTTTTGCCACATTTCAGGCTTCAAACATAAAGATATGAAACTGTAATTTTTGTGAAGAATCAACAACAAGTGGGACACAATCATGAAGTGGAACGAAATTTATTGGATATTTCAAACTTTTTAACAAATAAAAAACTGAAAAATTGGGCGTGCAAAATTATTCAGCCCCTTAAGTTAATACTTTGTGGCGCCACCTTTTGCTGCGATTACAGCTGTAAGTCGCTTGGGGTATGTCTCTATCAGTTTTGCACATCGAGAGACTGAAATTTTGCCCATTCCTCCTTGCAAAACAGCTCGAGCTCAGTGAGGTTGGATGGAGAGCATTTGTGAACAGCAGTTTTCAGTTCTTTCCACAGATTCTCGATTGGATTCAGGTCTGGACTTTGACTTGGCCATTCTAACACCTGGATATGTTTATTTGTGAACCATTCCATTGTAGATTTTGCTTTATGTTTTGGATCATTGTCTTGTTGGAAGACAAATCTCCGTCCCAGTCTCAGGTCTTTTGCAGACTCCATCAGGTTTTCTTCCAGAATGGTCCTGTATTTGGCTCCATCCATCTTCCCATCAATTTTAACCATCTTCCCTGTCCCTGCTGAAGAAAAGCAGGCCCAAACCATGATGCTGCCACCACCATGTTTGACAGTGGGGATGGTGTGTTCAGGGGTGATGAGCTGTGTTGCTTTTTTCGCCAAACATAACGTTTTGCATTGTTGCCAAAAAAAGTTCGATTTTGGTTTCATCTGACCAGAGCACCTTCTTCCACATGTTTGGTGTGTCTCCCAGGTGGCTTGTGGCAAACTGTAAAACGACACTTTTTTTTATGGATATCTTTAGAAATGGCTTTCTTCTTGCCACTCTTCCATAAAGGCCAGATTTGTGCAGTATACGACTGATTGTTGTCCTATGGACAGAGTCTCCCACCTCAGCTGTAGATCTCTGCAGTTCATCCAGAGTGATCATGGGCCTCTTGGCTGCATCTCTGATCAGTCTTCTCCTTGTATGAGCTGAAAGTTTAGAGGGACGGCCAGGTCTTGGTAGATTTGCAGTGGTCTGATACTCCTTCCATTTCAATATTATCGCTTGCACAGTGCTCCTTGGGATGTTTAAAGCTTGGGAAATCTTTTTGTATCCAAATCCGGCTTTAAACTTCTCCACAACAGTATCTCGGACCTGCCTGGTGTGTTCCTTGTTCTTCATGATGCTCTCTGCGCTTTAAACGGACCTCTGAGACTATCACAGTGCAGGTGCATTTATACGGAGACTTGATTACACACAGGTGGATTCTATTTATCATCATTAGTCATTTAGGTCAACATTGGATCATTCAGAGATCCTCACTGAACTTCTGGAGAGAGTTTGCTGCACTGAAAGTAAAGGGGCTGAATAATTTTGCACGCCCAATTTTTCAGTTTTTTATTTGTTAAAAAAGTTTGAAATATCCAATAAATTTCGTTCCACTTCATGATTGTGTCCCACTTGTTGTTGATTCTTCACAAAAATTACAGTTTCATATCTTTATGTTTGAAGCCTGAAATGTGGCAAAAGGTCGCAAAGTTAAAGGGGGCCGAATACTTTCGCAAGGCACTGTAAGATAGAACAAAAAAATACAGGTTTATTTAAACTGAGTTCATGTAAAAAATATATATACAAAAAAAAAACATGAAACATCTTAAAATATTTATTGTACTGTACATTGCTAAATTATTTATTCTATGTGTTGATTCCATTTCTGTATACTTGCACACACTGTATGTTACAGGGGGTTCCTGATGAGCTTATAAGTAAATATGATGTATGGTTAACAACGCGCAAATAAACTTTCCATGTTTTGATAACTGTCAGTCACATTAAAAAGGGGTAGTTTAGGACTAGTATTACAAGTAAGAAAATGTTTGGGAACAATTCATATGTAAAACCATCTTAGCTGCATGGGGAGTGGAGCCACTCAGTGGTGTTGTCTATTGTTTTAAGCCAGCAGTATGTGGGCTGGATAACCTAATGTCTTAGCTATTGCTTTGCTCACTGTCAAAGTGAAAGATCTGACATCAGCTGAATTCACATGAAAATAGAAAGCATTTACAGCAGCAGATTTAACACGGTGAGAGGACTTGCACTGCAATTGATATGTACATTCAGAACCACAGTAGTGATGCGTGAACTCAAGTGATGGTCTCTTTGTGGGGATCTCCAAATCAGCTAGAGAAAGGAGCTGGTTCTTTAAAAAAAAAAAAAAAAAAAAGATGCCTATTGTATAGACAGTCACAGTGGGGATAAGTATTGTCTCTAACTCTAAAAATACATTCAGTGTGCTTCACTTAATGCCCCTGTAGCTTCTTTCCAAAAAGAAACACACAGATGCGCTTGCAAAGGTTTTTATTCACAAATGTAAACAAGCGTTGTCCTTTTGAGATTAGAAAAAAAAGTAGAATTTCAAAGCCAAAAAAATAATAATAATAAATGCCATAAGCAACAACTGACTAGGTTCATACCAATGATAAACCATGTATGAAGAGAAAATAAACATTATGCTCACAGTTAAACATTCAGTTTTTCTTTTAAGAGCCAAAACGATAGTTAGTAGCCAAATCGTGGTCGGCTAGGTTGGTTCCAGACCTAAATCCACCTTGCAGGATCTAGAGCTTTGGAAGCAATTGGAGACCCTGTTGTGATTCCACCAGCAACCAGGAAACCCTCTGCACTGCTTTGCCATCTTCTATCTGGTTTATGTTGGTTTCTGCTTTTGGGACCAAAGCTGACAGAAGTACTTACATCATACACTACCATAGATTTAAGAGAACCTATCAACCAAACAATGTGCACAACTTTTGGGGCCAGGTTGGTAGGTCTATCACTAAGCAATCTGTGAATTTCATTTTGGAAGGTGAGTAAACCCTCCACAATAACACTGGAGGTCAAAACAATTCATAATAAAAAGCACTTGGTTGTCATTAAGAACTGATAAAAAAAAAAAAAAGTCCTCCCTTTTTTAAGTTAGCCTGCTGAGCCCCCAAAAGTAAAATCTGTAAAACCAATTTTAAATTTGATAGCCTCTGGTACCTGTTATAAATGATGCACCTCTGTTTATGTCACGTTTACATTCGCTTAGCCTGTGGTTTAAATGCCCTAGTTCTACCTTATGGTGACTGTTGGTCATTATAACACAGAAGACAGTGTGTGCTCTATTTATTTTATATATTTTTTTCAATTTGGGGCTTTTTTCTTTTCTACCCAGTTATATCATTAAGTTGCATGCCACTGGATTCCAGTATAATACATGTTATTTGTATATTATAAATAATAGTGTAAATTGTTTACTGGAATAGATAATTGCACAAATAAACAAATACATACTTGCACCTGACAACATACTAGTCTGAATTTTTTTTAAAATTTTTTTTATCTCCAACACTTTTTGTGGTACTGATTTAATTTTCTAATAAATAATTTACTTTATTAATTGTATTTTTAATTATCAGGTTACTATATCCATACAACATACTCTTCCCATGTTCATAAAATATATATGGAAAAAATAGGTTTTATTATATTTCAATAAATAATGTACATAAAGTACATATTTAATGTTGTAATGTGTACTTGTTGTGAGAACATAGCATAAACATCAACAACAGATCTACAGTATTGGTAAAGGAAGGGTTACAGGTAGAAGAATAATCAAGATGCGCAAATGGAACAAGAGAAAACAGAATCAGTGTTTGGTTTTGCTGTAATTGGTTTACAGGATGGATTAGCAAAAGCATCCTTCAAAATCCTTACCTTGGTCTGTGCTCAAGATGTGTGAAGGTAAGTTGCCCCATTGGGATGTAATCCCAGGATTTAATCAAGGAATCCAGTGGCCAGCCACTCGCCATCTGCCCTCGGACTCCAGTCATCTGGCCCTCTTTCCTGTAAGCAATATGCATAAGATTCTGTTTGATCTTCTGTTTATCCAGTAAACAATCTCTTTCAGTGTGTAATGTGGATCTCCTAAGGGTGCATAATATTATTTCTGTATCAATGCTGCTGTTCTGTTTAAAAAACTAACATGCTGAAGATCCCAGCTTTAATTAGTCAGCCTGTTTAACTTTTTTTCCTGTCTAGTAAGTGCGTGTGTGAGATAAATTGGGTTCATATAAGATTTGTGAATTTTAAAATTAAGCCATGTTTGGGGACTTAAATGACTGTGGTTACATACAGTACTGTAAAGACAAGGGATGTTGGGTGTAGAATGTGTACTATCAACATTTCACTCTTTTGATTGTTTTAGAAAGAAAAACAAAAATGTATTATTGAATGCAGGACCTTTAATGGGGGGATTTATGATCCCGCTCAGCTAAGAGCCTAAAGGCTGTATTAGAATAGTCTGTCTCTTTATGCTGACAGCTATTAGGGGATCGATACAGGTAATATATCAGGCAGTGGTCAGCACTCCTGTACATACTGAGGTACGGCTGAAATAAGAACTGACAGGTAGCCACTTAGAGAGTCTGTGGGTCAAACACATTGAAAAGTGGAGCTTCTCCTGGGAGGATCAGCATACTCATGTCAGCACTGCTATTGAAGTGACCATGATACAGTGAGTGCAGACAGGAAGTCCAAAAACCCACACAAGAGAAATTCTCATTTAGAAAAATCTGCTTTGAGAGAGAGAGAGAGAGAGAGAGAGAGAGAGAGAGAGAGAGAGAGAGAGAGAGAGAGAGAGAGTTTAAATCTTTTCAAAAACGTATTAAACACACAGAATAAATTGGACTACTAGTTTGGTAAATTAATCACAATAAATACTATTATTTTTAAAGTAGTTATTGAACCTTATTACCTCAATGTATTGTATTAATTGCACACCTTCTGAGTTATATAAGAGTTAAACTCCTCTGAACTGCATAGTATATACCAGACAATAAGCTAGCTGGGTCTATAAGGTGTATTTTTGATCATAACAAAGTCTTTTTTATATTTTGTACCAACATTTCATTTTCATAATCACATTGTATTTTCCCCTTTCTAAACTGCATGATTTCTACTACACGTAATGGTTTCAAAGCATCATTAGTTATCATTCATAAAATAAACACACACACACACACACACACACACAAAACATTGATCTCCTGAGCGCAGCTATGGGTGAAACTTGAAACTTGGGATTATAACTGAGAAATCAATGTCTATAAACTCAAGTATAAAAATTTGGATAGTGCCAACAAAGGTGGGGTCTAAATCAACTAATCAGACAGGGTGCTGGTAGAACTGGTTTTACCATGCCACTGTGTTTAGCGTATGCATTTCCTATTGACAGATGGTGGGATTTTTTCAAACTAAAGCTAAACAGTTATCTTTATAAAACCATTATATCACGATACCACCCTTCAGTAATTTTTTGTGTGTATTAAATTGCAATATATTAGGGAGGGACAACCATCGATTGCTGATTTAGGCACGCAGTTTAAGATCATATATTTCTTGCATTTGGACTGTAGGGTGCAATAAATAGTCAGATGAATGGCAACCTCTGACCCCTTCATTACTTCCCCCTTGACTATCTTCCATTACTATTGTGTTAAACCAGTCACTGTGAATATTAACTTTGCATGACGAGAGTCGTACTGCAGTCCTTTCCTGCTCTTCTCAGGAAAGTTGTCATGTACTGGTTTAGCACATTACAGTGTCT
Source organism: Huso huso (assembly GCA_036884735.1). NCBI lineage: Eukaryota > Metazoa > Chordata > Actinopteri > Acipenseriformes > Acipenseridae > Huso > Huso huso. The sequence goes on along the minus strand of JAHFZB010000262.1, from coordinate 41,901 downwards.
ACTTTGATCTTCAAGATCTTTGTTTTTGTTTTGCATCCCTAGAAGGTTTATGATTTATGGATTACACTTCATAATGAGTGTCAGTAATTCAATAGTAGTTTTGTACACGTTATTGATGTTATGTACACATATTGAATTTCTATGAATCCAAGACACATTCTACAGGAACCATATTACACTCTGATCAATTATAATACACCAATATGCCCCTATTTAAGTGTGTCCAAATTGTGTGTTGTTATCAATACGTTTTTAATTGTATGGTGGTATATTTCACCATATAAAGAATAGGCTTCATAGTAATATATATATATATATATATATATATATATATATATATATATATACTGTATATATATAACAAAGAACTGATAGAAGACTATGTTATGATATCTATATCAAATTAAATTCAACTCACTCCTTTATGGTAGACCTTTATAACAAGGGCCATCAGTTTCACTGTAATTATGTAAGTATCCCTATACCCGCTGAATGAATTTAGGTGAATTTAAACATACTGGCTCTGTCCTCATTGGTTGTCACTACATATAAAAAATCATGACTGAAGTTTTAAATGGCACATGACAGAGTCCACACATATTCATCAAAATGCCTTAATCAAGAACAAGCGCTTTTCAGTGCTTAAAGAAACATTTAAACGTGTGCACCTTTCAGCACCCTTTTGCATAAGGTATTGTTTCCTCTTTAGGAAATCCTCTAATTTCACATACATAAGATACACATGGATTTAAGGTCTTTGTTTTTTGAGCCACTTGCCAAAATTAAAAAATATATATATCTTGTATTATTTAAATGATTTTTAGGCCTATTTTTAATAGATAAAGTTTTCTATGGGGCTTTGGAGATTATTAAAACTAATCATACTAATAATACTCTAACCTTAGAGAACATTGACAAACATGGTTATAAATGCCTTGCAATAAAGTGTGAGTTTAAGTTTTATAAATAGAGGCTTAAAAAATAAATTATTTGGTTTTGCCATGTACCCTCACCTGTCATTCATAACACTGCTGTGGATGTAGACTAGGTCATATGCTTTAACTTGTTCATGAGTCAGGTAAGCCCAGATGATCTTTTTAGCTGCCTCCTCTGTCACTACTTTTTGCCATGCAGGGCCACGAAGGGCTGCCCAGGACCTCTGAAAAACAAATTCGGACATTTGGTAACATGATGGAACAATCAAAGGGCAGCAGATGTCACCAGGACAGCCTTTGTTTTCAGCACTCGCCATTTCTTTGCTGCAGGACCACCTTGTTGTCCTCAGTCTATTGTCATTAATTTGGTTCTGTGCATTGTTAATTTTCACTCTTCCTCATGTTGGCTTCTCCCCTCCTTTGAAGACATGGCAACATTTGCAGTGCTGTTGTGCATTAAATAAATGGCTAGCCTCATTCCTTCTCATTCTGATCCCCATTGTCTGTTTTACGTTAGTGGTTAAGGGCTGGTGGTTTCAGTTTAAGGGCTGATTATCAAGACCTTCTCTTTAAATGTATAATTTACCCTGTGGCTTGGGAATGTTTTTTTGGGTCCTAGATGTCCATATGCACAAACCATTTCCATTGTGCTTAGTTTGCACCATGTTTTTTTTTTTTTTTTTTACTTCAAGTGTTACAGAACTTGCAAGAAAACGTATTTTGTAAGGCGCATGTTAGAGATTATTTTATGAAGCTTTTAACATCAACATTTTGTTTCCTGTTTTTGAAAAGCACTGCCCGTGGTGTTACATTAACAATGTGGTTAAGGCTTTGTGAATATGACCTATTACATTTTGAGTCGTTTTTTGTAACTATGTAACAATAGTGTATAATGCTTTCTATATAATGTGATCAATTCCCAAACTACTTTAGCATACGTTTTTTCACCAGTAGCAATGCGATGCTTAGTATAGGCTATACACCATATAACTGTTTTTTATTACATGTTCTGTGTATATACACAGACATGGTGAAATTAGATAAAAGTAATGACAAATGAATAAACAGGGGTAAACACACCAGTATGAATTAACGTTTTATCGGACTATTCTAAAACGCGAATTGGTCTGCCTAAAACAAAAAAAAGGCAGCTGGTCAAATTTCCTCTTTGATTGGTTCTTAGTGGTGTTCTTGAGTGTTAATTTATTGTTGTGTTTAAACTGATAAAACTTTATTCAGTAAAGACAATCCTTATTCAGCAAACTCTAAACTCATGTTCCAATTATGTGCTGAATGACCATCTGTAAAGAATAAAGCAGACCTGAAGAAACAATCATTTTACTGTTTTGTTTTGCAAAACAACTTTTTATCACTGGGGTGTGTGGCCCCTACGGAGCGTGGGCCACGAGATAGTAAGACGTGCGCACAAGATATATATACATATGTCCCCTCCCGGGCTCAGTACGCCCTCTCATTATAACATGTAACATAATGGGCATAGTAGATTGACCTGGCCAAAACAGCTGAAGCAATCCCTGTGGAAATACATCCCCCTTCTTTACAGTACGCAGTTTCATGAATATTCCTGCTTTAATTGACAAACAGCTCAGACTGCCTTTAATGTAAGTTGCTTTTCACATTTACAGTAATCCTTTGGGGAGTGTGCCAGATGAATGTTTAAAGAAAATACAGCAGCTCTCTAGCCCTCTTCTCATTTGATTTTGGCCTCTCTTCACCCTGGAGCAGCATGACAACAGAGTGTTTAAAGACACTGAGCAAACATGATCACCCGTCAAGTGAGGGGAAACACAACAAACCTTCACCGCTGCTCTGCACTTGCTGCTACATTTCTCACTACAAACTTATTGTGAGGAGTTTCAAATTAACAGAACTAATGACATGGTTTGTTTTGCTTGTACTGTATACAATTTTTGCAATTTATTTTTATTTGTTTCTATATTTCTGTGTTTTTATTTAGTGCACTTATGTAAAATCTATCCATCTATCTAGTGTAACTGTGTATCGATCTGAAGACTATAGGGTTAAAAACTGCAAACAAGCTGTGTCTTGATATTGAGAGAATGTAGGGTTTAATAATGTTGATTTACGCGCAGTACTAAAAAAATGTGTATGCATAAAGGGAATGAATAAAGTAAATGTTGTATTTGCATTTGAGATTGCAAGGTTGTGATTTTTTTAATTATCAATCAGAGAAGTGTTTTTTTTCTTTTGTCACATGTAATAAAAAAAGATGTAACAGTATGAAGTGTTCTAATATATAATCATAAAACAGTGAAATACAGCTGTTGGATCTGTTACTGCTCTGCTAATTCAAAGAAGCTAATATTGTTGGTCTTACATAGTTCCAATGAGTTTAATGCTGGTAAGAAATCTTGCATACTGAGCTGGATTTCCTAGGGCATTTCTGTTATACAGCGTGGTTTTACGCAGAAACTACATTGTTCCTAGCTGTCACTGTGGTGTCCTAAGAGCAACAGGCAAATGAGCTGATTTATGAAATCTTCAGGGGATGGTAATGATTCTGGCTGGCTAACCCCTGAGGCATCAAAACAAATAAATAGTGGGTTCCAACCCTGACAGGCTTTACACAATGATTTTTAAAAGGATTAAAAAAGAATTGAAAAGCAAGCTAAAAGGGGAACAGAAAACAGTTTGACATCCATTCAAAATACACACACGCGCGCACATAGATTTAGTGACATTAATCAGGTTGCAGAACAATTTTTTGACCGCTTCTTATTTAGTCTCTTTTGTAAGCCATACCACACCATTCCCAAATAGGTAGTTTTTCTCAGATTTTTTCCACTTCACAAAGGTTAAATTAATGGTTAGGGATTAGATTTGCTACCTATGCAAGTCAAGTCCCACCACTTGTAAAGTACTATATACTGAAACTATTACACTACCATAAATTGTCTCCAGTTATAAAATGTGTGTATGATGACATGACGTAGTTTATTATTAAACATTTCAAAAATACATATAGACACAGTCATGTGTTCCTTGGCACATTCAAAAGTATTAATGCACCTTTAAATTAAACAAGCAGTGGTCAGGCTGCACTTAAATAAGCATTTATTATTACTGAGAATTGTTCAAAGCATATTTCTACCATCAGTATAGAACAAATAAAATGTTCATTTACAAGCTAAAATGTTGCCATTTTTCAAATGTACAGAAAATCATAAATAGAATACGATATATACTGTAATTTGTGTTACCTGCTTTTTACAATAATAAAAAAAAACCATTGCAGATATAATCATTTATTCATGCCTTATGGTTTGATTTAATACATATCTATAAAATGAATATTTACATCCCCTTGCAATATATCAAACTGTCCGTTTTTAAGTGACTGTAGTTTGTAATGGACATATGAACTTTACATTTACACACAAAGAACAAGAAAACAATGATCGAAATGCATTTAAAGGTGTGTACATGGAGCACACAATTGAATTAAGGTAGTGAGTGATTGCATGGTGCCCTGAGGTTATCTGTTAGCCATGTGCTATGAGCATTATGTGAGTATTGTTCTATGCTAATGCATAACATACACTTTAAAAATACAAAAGACATATTTGTTTTACAAATGGCTAAACATTCACAACACAGTAGTCCATTTGTTCATGTGCATTAAGAAATCCAGTTAAAATCTTATTTGTGCAAATGCATTTTGTAGTTTTACAAAATCTGATATTAAAACAAGTAAGTAAAACTATGTGCAAAATGAATACAGTTCCTGCTAGGAGCTAAACTATGAAACAGACATGCAGGCCACTGCTTCTGGAAACAGGTCTAATATTTACAATATTAAATAAATATTTTTACCAAAAAAACAAACAAAAAAATAAATTAATTAAAAACAGACGAAAAATAAAATACAAAACATAATACATTCAGGATTCTTTTTACATTTACAGTTTTAATATGAAATTTTATTCTTTGTAAAAGCATATATTGATAGAAGCTTCTGAAAAAAATCAGCAGAGTTGTGATATTTAATTCCAGGGCCTGTAGCCCTCTGGGTGAAGTGCTGTAATGCCAGCATTTGATCTGCTGGTGTAGTTATCTTCTTTTAAACATGCATTTTGTTCATTCCTGCTGTCTTGGTTTACGGTGTAAAGATCAACTCCATCCATAGATTTGTTTGTATATGTTGATGTGTTGTTCAAGTCTGGTGTGATGGATGAATCTACCAGTGGTCTATCTGCACATTATGCAAGTAAAAGAATAAATTAAAATATGAATATCTACCGTAATAATATTCAGAAGTGTTGATATGTATTTTATACCATCCAACGAGTGTGTAACCAACATTATTTAAAATGCTTATTTATTAGCTAAGTAACTTTCTCAAATTGTGGGTTGCTCCACTCAAAAAAAGATACTTTCAAATTAAATGTTGTGTCCACCACATGCAAATGGTAAAACAATGAATAAGAAATTAATTCACGCGTGATCCAAACTGAAAAACTCCCAACAAGCAATGTATAAATATGTACTTCATTATGTATCTCTAAAAACAAAAACTGAAAAAACTAACTACTGCTCCTTCAAAATATGTCAGCAGAATATTCTTATTACACTTTCATAAATTGTAATGACCTGTAATTAATTCCTGAATCCGTATTTTGTTAAAAACAAACCTGTATGCAGCTTCATGTGGTATTTGAGCTCCTGCACTTCCAGAAAGTTCTTCCCACACACATCACACGTGCAGGGCTTGTCTTTGGCATGGGTGCGCCTCACGTGACTGTCGTGCGCGGCGTGCGAGGCGAAGGCTTTGCCACAATGCTTGCATTTAAACGGCTTCTCACCCGAGTGCTGTCGAATATGAGTGCGCAGGATACTCGAAGCTGTGAAAGCCTTCAAAATGTGAAACAAGAGAATGCTCAAATTAACTTTATTCAGTTGGTGGATTGACATAAAAAAATGATTAAAATAAACTTGTATTTAAATACCTGTAGGCTATATGTTGCCAGCATGTGGGAATTAGGATATGGCACATAGATGCTACTTTCTTTGGAATGTAAGTGCATTGCTAAACAACATCCATTATTCTAATGAAGACACCTTGAACTGCTGGATATTGCAATAATTACCTTGTTACAATAAACACATTTGTAGGGACGTTCTCCCGAGTGCACACGCATGTGTTTGTTCAGGCTTGAGGACTGAGAGAAACTCTTCTCACACACAGAGCACTGCAGGAAAAAATACAATATTGGTACTGTTAGAAGTTTAAAAAAAATGTCCTTGCATCTCCTCTAATTCTGGTGTCAGAATTCATCCTGATTGGTCGGACGGTATAGTGACGTCACACCACCAGCCTATTTACCACGGCCCTGTTTTTTTTTAAGTGACATATTGTAAAGCCATGAATATTTGTGAGCCTTTTATTATGCGTTTTTTTGTGTATGAAACAAATAAAGCAAACATTTTTGGCACAAATGTCTAATTCCACTAACAATACATACTTTGTATATTGCAACAGGTCCCCAACATTTCTGGAGCAAAATAGGTTTTATGGGTGTGATTCGCCAAAAAAATTATGGTCTCAAATATTTATGGCTTTACAGTACTCAGGATAATATTACTGTTACTACAAGGAAAACTTTTATTACAAACAAGTTACTTTCTCTATTTTTGTTTGTTTGTTTTGTTGTAGTTAAGATTTAGCTGAGCCGGAGAAGTAACAGGTTGTCGGTTTGGTTAGGATATTAATTATGGGGTTCTGATTTTTTGGGTAAATTGTATCCAAATTTCAGGTGATTTTTTTTTTTTTTTAAGAATATTTTTTTCTTACAGACAAATAAAACAGATGATAATACTGTGAGAATGTATAAAACGCTGAAAACGCTGAATACAGATTCAAGTGCCTGTTTCCTCCGGACACTACAAGCAGTATTTCATGTGGCTAGAGCCCCTTTCACACTGGCATTCTCTACCCGGGTCGGAACCTACCCAGGTCAGGACCCGGTGTCATGTGAGTCGGCTATGCGATTTCACACTGCTTTTGATAAGGTTGATCTGGGAGACAGACACAAGTACACAACGCGCATATCAATACCCCGGAAGCAGCTTGTTATGGACACTTCCATCCAAGCTTCTCTGGATTGAACCGCCGGCCCAAATGTTGATTAGAGCAAATATTTTTTCATCCCCGCTGGAACCTGGCTCATGGTGTGTCTCAAGCAACAAAAATATGGCTAAACAGAATAAATAGAAACGTTCCTTGCAGAAATGAAACCTTCACATAGATGTGGCTGTTTGTCGATCGTTGGCTTACAAACGGCCATCATGCATATTTTCTCGCTCAACCTGGGTCCAAGCGTGTTGACCCAGGTCAACTCATTGTGACCCAGGTAGCCAGAACCCAGGTCAGGACCTGGGTAGGAGTGCCAGTGTGAAAGAGTATTTCGTGGGGACACTATTTCACATGACACTGGAAGCCTCACTTGATTTTTGCCATAGAAAAAAGTTATTGTTGAGATTGGGATCTGGTACCCCAATTTTATTTGGTTCCATGGTAACCCTATTTCGTAATGTGAGCTGTGCAACAGCATGTTGCACGTGGTATTTTCAACATACTGTAATTGCATAACACAGTAACTTACTTTGTGTGGCCTATGTTTCTCGTGTACATGCAGAATGTGAATTCTGAGTCGGTCTCTCTTTTCAAAGGATCTGTTACAGAGATTACAGGGGAATTTTCTGTCTCCTTGGTCCACACAGCGGGTGTATTTCAAATGCTTATCTCTGTAATACCTGTAGGCGAACACCTTGCCACATCGCTCACACTTAAAACCTTCCCCAGAATCTACAAAACATAAAGAGATACAATAAATTAAAAGGAAACAAGTCCATGTCATGCAATGAATTATATTTTTCAGTGTGTAGTAGGTACAAGTAACGCTGCAACAATAATGGTTATTAATGCTTAATAACATGTTTCATTACATGTAGGAAATAGGAAAAACAGCCATATGAACTTATAACATATCAATCATACGCGATTTTACAATTATAATACATCAATTTTTTTATTTTTTTTTTATTTTTTTTTTATAAATTTAGTCGTTGCCAATTAGTTTTTATTATTTTCTCCCCAATTTGAAATGCCCAATTATTTTTTAGGCTCAGCTCACCGCTACCACCCCTGCGCTGACTCGGGAGGGGCGAAGATGAACACACGCTGTCCTCCGAAGCGTGTGCCGTCAGCCGCCCGCTTCTTTACACACTGCGAACTCACTGTGCAGCCGCCTCAGAGCTACAGCGTCGGAGGACAACGCAGCTCTGGGCAGCTTACAGGCAAGCCCGGCGCGCCGGCCAGACTACAGGGGTCGCTGGTGCGCGGTGAGCCGAGGACACCCTGGCCGACCTAACCCTCCCTCCCCTGGGCAACGCTCGGCCAATTGAGCGCCGCCCCCTGGAAGCTCCCGTCCACGGTCGGCTGTGGAATAGCCTGGACTCGAACTCGCGACGTCCAGGCTATAGAGCGCATCCTGCACTCTAGCGAGTGCTTTTACTGGATGCGCCACTCGGGAGCCCATAATACATCAATTTTAATATATACAGACGTGCTCAAATTTGTTGGTACCCCTCCACAAAAACGAAGAATGCACAATTTTCTCTGAAATAACTTGAAACTGACAAAAGTAATTGGCATCCACCATTGTTTATTCCATATTTAATAGAAATCAGACTTTGCTTTTGATTTTTTATTCAACATAATATTGTAAATAATAAAACAAATGAAAATGGCATGGACAAAAATGATGGGACCCCTAACCTAATATTTTGTTGCACAACCTTTAGAGGCAATCACTGCAATCAAACGTTTTCTGTAGCTCTCAATGAGACTTCTGCACCTGTTAACAGGTATTCTGGCCCACTCTTCCTGAGCAAACTGCTCCAGCTGTCTCAGGTTTGATGGGTGCCTTCTCCAGACTGCAAGTTTCAGCTCTTTCCATAGATGTTCGATAGGATTCAGATCAGGACTCATAGAAGGCCACTTCAGAATAGTCCAATGTTTTGTTCTTATCCATTCTTGGGTGCTTTTAGCTGTGTGTTTTGGGTCATTATCCTGTTGGAGGACCCATGACCTGCGACTGAGACAGAGCTTTCTGACACTGGGCAGTACGTTTCGCTCCAGAATGCCTTGATAGTCTTGAGATTTCATTGTGCCCTGCACAGATTCAAGGCACCCTGTGCCAGGCGCAGCAAAGCAGCCCCAAAACATAACCGAGCCTCCTCCATGTTTCACTGTAGGTATGGTGTTCTTTTCTTTGAAAGCTTCATTTTTTCGTCAGTGAACATAGAGCTGATGTGACTTGCCAAAAAGCTCCAGTTTTGACTCATCTGTCCAAAGAACATTCTCCCAGAAGGATTGTGGCTTGTCAATATGCATTTTAGCAAATTCCAGTCTGGCTTTTTTATGTTTTCTGTCAAAAGTGGAGTCCTCCTGGGTCGTCTTCCATGGAGCCCACTTTCGCTCAAAAAGCGACGGATGGTGCGATCAGAAACTGACGTACCTTCACCTTGGAGTTCAGCTTGTATCTCTTTGGCAGTTATCCTTGGTTCTTTTTCTACCATTCGCACTATCCTTCTGTTCAATCTGGGGTCGATTTTCCTCTTGCGGCCGCGCCCAGGGAGGTTGGCTACAGTTCCATGGACCTTAAACTTCTTAATAATATTTGCAACTGTTGTCACAGGAACATCAAGCTGCTTGGAGATGATCTTGTAGCCTTTACCTTTACCATGCTTGTCTATTATTTTCTTTCTGATCTCCTCAGACAACTCTCTCCTTTGCTTTCTCTGGTCCATGTTCAGTGTGGTGCACGCAAATGATACCAAACAGCACAGTGACTACTTTTCTCCATTTAAATAGGCTGAATGACTGATTACAAGATTGGAGACATGTGTGATACTAATTAAAGAAACTAATTAGTTTGAAATATCACTATAATCCAATTATTTATTATCTTTTCTAAGGGGTACCAACAAATGTGTCCAGGCCATTTTAGAATATCTTTGTAGAATAAGCAATAATTCATCTCTTTTCACAGCTTCTTTGCTTTATTCTATGACATACCAAAGGCATGCAAGTATACATGATAAAATAGCTTTTAATTTCATCACTTTTCAGGAGGAATGAAGCATTATTTCAATGAGCTGTAAGGGTACCAACAAATTTGAGCACGTCTGTATATATACTAAAGCATAATCCCAGATTCTTTTATTTTTATTTTTTTTTAAAGAAAAGTGCCTTTGCTGTCTACTAATAAGTCTCTTCAGGTTACATGAGTCACTTTGGCTAGAGACCCTTTTAGCAACCCCTCAGCCAGGTAATGGCGTTCTGACACAACAAATTCCTAGCTAAAACCCCACTAGTTTAGTTATCTACATATTTTTAAAAAATCATTTAAGTGATGTAACCTTCAGTCGAGTGCTGTGCGCTCTTTCCATCGGCCATTTCCTTTAATGTTAGCGGGATTCCCAGAAACTGTAGGTAACAATCGTCGTACCAGACCAGCAGCTCCTGCTTTGGGTGAATTTCCTTGCACGTCTCGTAAAAAATCTGACTCTGGCTTTGGACCGCTACGAGGTTTTGTTCTCCTGGAAATCTGGCACATTTCACCAAAGACATCCAATTCCCCAATGAGCCTCTGCCATCTATGAAATGGCTCAGTAGACCATTCTCAAAAATCTAAAAGAAAAATCATTTGAATATGCAATACACAATAGGGTTATTACAAGGTATTTGAAGCATTTTGAATTGTACACAGATCTGCGTTATGGAACTGGGTTATCAGCTTGACCTTCTGAGATCCATTCCAAACTCAGCATGCTGGTGGCAATAATATTACCGGGTAGCATGAGGGGACATGTTTGTGTACCCTGACAACCAAGATACAGTATTTGATGCAGGGCTAAATTATTGTTTTTCCAGTTCTGCCAACAAGTCACATTAGTTGAGAAAGATGTGACAAGAAATTACTATGTTTGAAGCCAAACAAAATAAGATAATATATGCTTGTATATTCTTAACCCAAATTGATTATGGGAACACAGTCTATAGGTTTACATGGCCCTTAACATTAAGCAAACTGGATCCTATATATCATGCAGCCTTGAGATATATTACGAATTCAAGTTACAGTACTCATCATTGTGTGTTATACAGTTTGGTTGGCTGGACCTCCTTGGCTTTGCAAAGGCTGATTCTGTTATATAAGGCTATTCTTTGTAAATTACCTCCATATATAAATGAATACTTTATAGTCACTTTTTGTAACTACAGTATTAGATGGCATACATTATTTTTAATTTCACGTTTCCTAAAGTGCGTACAGACGCTGCTAAAAGATCATTTGCCTATTTTGCTCCTTGGTCTTGGAACGATTTACAATCTAAACTTAAGTTGCAGTCCCGAACAACTTTAGTACAATTTAAGAGTAAGCTGCACGATTATCTGCTTGAGAGCTGTGCATGTTTTAAGTAGTTGAGTAGACTTGTTACTGTTTGTTACTATTTGATTAGTGATTGTTTCACTGATTGTTGATTGTATTATGATGATTTGTATTTTATTTTTGTATCTAGGTCGCACTTGTAAAAGAGATTTTAATCTCAATGTGCTTACCTAGTAAAATAAAGGTAAGCACATTGTATATATAGGCTACGTTAGTACACTTATCATGGGTATCCTACCTTTCTGCTTATAGATTTGATGGCAAATACTATTTACAGTTGTCTTTACCGTTATGCAAAAGCATTCACTTGATTCAGGTAACATTACAGAACTCCAACCCTAATTAAAATATAGATTTATTTAGGTGTACAGGGTTTGTTTACATCTAGCCTATACTAGCAACTGGTCCTACTGTCTTATCAGCGAGTTGTTTTATCTTTTGAATTATTTTGACTTACTTCCCACATGAGAGTATTGTCGTCATATGTTTTGATTTCACTGGTGTTGACCACCTTGCCCTGGAACGGTCCGAACCGGAACCCCTTTGGAATTACTTTTGTAGTGGAGAAAACACTGTACTGTTGGACTCCTCCATATGCCGTCTGAAGAACTGACAAACCTGCCAGAGAAACAACGTGAATTAATATAATGTTAATTTAAATTAAGGTACCGGTATATATATATATACAGTGCCTTGCGAAAGTATTCGGCCCCCTTGAACTTTGCGACCTTTTGCCACATTTCAGGCTTCAAACATAAAGATATGAAACTGTAATTTTTTGTGAAGAATCAACAACAAGTGGGACACAATCATGAAGTGGAACGAAATTTATTGGATATTTCAAACTTTTTAACAAATAAAAAACTGAAAAATTGGGCGTGCAAAATTATTCAGCCCCTTAAGTTAATACTTTGTAGCGCCACCTTTTGCTGCGATTACAGCTGTAAGTCGCTTGGGGTATGTCTCTATCAGTTTTGCACATCGAGACTGAAATTTTGCCCATTCCTCCTTGCAAAACAGCTCGAGCTCAGTGAGGTTGGATGGAGAGCATTTGTGAACAGCAGTTTTCAGTTCTTTCCACAGATTCTCGATTGGATTCAGGTCTGGACTTTGACTTGGCCATTCTAACACCTGGATATGTTTATTTGTGAACCATTCCATTGTAGATTTTGCTTTATGTTTTGGATCATTGTCTTGTTGGAAGACAAATCTCCGTCCCAGTCTCAGGTCTTTTGCAGACTCCATCAGGTTTTCTTCCAGAATGGTCCTGTATTTGGCTCCATCCATCTTCCCATCAATTTTAACCATCTTCCTGTCCCTGCTGAAGAAAAAGCAGGCCCAAACCATGATGCTGCCACCACCATGTTTGACAGTGGGGATGGTGTGTTCAGGGTGATGAGCTGTGTTGCTTTTCGCCAAACATAACGTTTTGCATTGTTGCCAAAAGTTCGATTTTGGTTTCATCTGACCAGAGCACCTTCTTCCACATGTTTGGTGTGTCTCCCAGGTGGCTTGTGGCAAACTGTAAACGACACTTTTTATGGATATCTTTAAGAAATGGCTTTCTTCTTGCCACTCTTCCATAAAGGCCAGATTTGTGCAGTATACGACTGATTGTTGTCCTATGGACAGAGTCTCCCACCTCAGCTGTAGATCTCTGCAGTTCATCCAGAGTGATCATGGGCCTCTTGGCTGCATCTCTGATCAGTCTTCTCCTTGTATGAGCTGAAAGTTTAGAGGGACGGCCAGGTCTTGGTAGATTTGCAGTGGTCTGATACTCCTTCCATTTCAATATTATCGCTTGCACAGTGCTCCTTGGGATGTTTAAAGCTTGGGAAATCTTTTGTATCCAAATCCGGCTTTAAACTTCTCCACAACAGTATCTCGGACCTGCCTGGTGTGTTCCTTGTTCTTCATGATGCTCTCTGCGCTTTAAACGGACCTCTGAGACTATCACAGTGCAGGTGCATTTATACGGAGACTTGATTACACACAGGTGGATTCTATTTATCATCATTAGTCATTTAGGTCAACATTGGATCATTCAGAGATCCTCACTGAACTTCTGGAGAGAGTTTGCTGCACTGAAAGTAAAGGGGCTGAATAATTTTGCACGCCCAATTTTTCAGTTTTTATTTGTTAAAAAGTTTGAAATATCCAATAAATTTCGTTCCACTTCATGATTGTGTCCCACTTGTTGTTGATTCTTCACAAAAAATACAGTTTCATATCTTTATGTTTGAAGCCTGAAATGTGGCAAAAGGTCGCAAGTTAAAGGGGGGGAATACTTTTTCATAAGGCACTGTATATATATATATATATATATATATATATATATATATATATATATATATATATACACACATACCGGTCAAAAGTTTTAGAACACCTCCATTTTTCCAGTTTTTATTGAAATTTACGCAGTTTAATGTCTCAATGTACTCTGAAATTAAAGCATAGAACAAATAAACAATTGGAGATAAAAAGAAATCATGGAATCGTTTTGTTTAACAAAATTTAATCTAAATTTTGACTCATCAAAGTAGCCACCTTTTGCAGATATAACAGCCGAACACACTCGTGGCATTCTTTCTACAATGGAAATCAAATATTGTTCGGAAAGTTCTTCCCAACACTGTTGCAGAAGTTCCCACAAATGTGTTGCACTTGTAGGTTGCTTTGCTTTCACCCTTCTGTCCAGTTCATCCCAAACCAGCTCGATGGGGTTTAAGTCTGGAGACTGTGCTGGCCATTCCATGATTTGAAGCCACCGTCTTGTTCTTTTCTTCTAAGGTAGTTCTGACATAGCCTGGAGGTATGTTTTGGGTCATTATCTTGCTGTAGGATGAACCCCTGACCAACTAGGGCGTATACCAGAGGGTATTGCATGGCGCTGCAAAATGCTGTGGTAGCAGTTTTGGTTCAGGGTGCCACTCACTCTGTGCAAGTCGCCGACTCTGGATCCAGCAAAGAGCCCCAGACCATCACGCTTCCTCCTCCATGTTTGACAGTTGGTGTCACACACCGAGGAACCATCCTTTCGCCTACTCGGCGGGTGTACAAAAACCCTGCGTGATGAACCAAGATTTCAAATTTTGATTCATCGGTCCATAAGACCTTCTTCCAGTCTTCAGTAGTCCACTGGCGGTGCTTCATGGCCCAGGCAAGCCTCTTTTTTCTATTTTGCCATCTTAGCAATGGCTTTCTTACTGCCACTTGACCTGTCAAACCTGCAGCTCGAAGTCTTCTCTTCACAGTTGAAACTGAGACTTGCTTACCGACCAGTGTTAAGCTGTGCTTGAAGCTGTTGTCCTGTGAGCCGCCTATCACGCAAGCTGTTGACTCTCAGAAACTTGTCTTCTGATTCTGTTGTGGCTTTGGGTCTGCCAGACCTCTGCCTGTCAGAGTTTCCTCCAGTTTCCAAGTGCCTTTTGATGGTGTAGGAAACTGTACTCACTGACACCTTGGCTTTCTTTGCAATTTCTCTAAAGGAAAGACCTACACTTTTAAGGGTTATAATGGTCTGTCTGTCTTCCTTTCTTAATTGCCTTTTTCTCGCCATTATGAGAGCAATATACTACTTCCTGCAGTACAATACTGTCCAAATAATGCTTAAGAGGGTGTAGTAACACAGTCTGTTCCAACACTGCTTTTATACAGACAGAGGGTTTGTAAGTAATCAGCAAAAGTTGGGACACCTGTAGGAATTGTTAGCATCAACTTTCAAGGCTTAATTTACTTCCATTGCTGCAGAACAGCTGTAAGTTGTTAACCCATTACTTGTTCCCTGAAAAAGGCCTTTTGTATAACTCTGAAATGTACATTATTTTTCAGTTCTTGGTAACCTAAACTTTTTTTTTTAACCTCTGGCAGTTTACCGCTTACCTTTGTACCATTTCAGGTTATTCACTGGACTTGAACTGCTTAAATTTCAATAAAAACTGGAAAAAATGGGGTGTTCTAAAACTTTTGACCGGGTAGTGTATATATATAGTAGCGAACAGACAGGCGCATCACACAGGACGAGCCAATCCACACACAGGCGGAGGGCGGGCGCAAACCCGGCACCTCTAGCACTAAAGCATAGCGCGATACCGCTTTGCAAGGAGCTTATGTCTTTGTGTGTGATTACGTCAACTACCAGCCCTGCTGCTGCCTTCCCCAGTGCACGCTACACTCTCCCCTGCCAGCCTCAACTTGCTCACCAGGCTACAGTCCGGGTACCTGCGTCCACTTCTGACACCAATGTAGTAATATATATATATATATATATATATATATATATATATATATATATATATATATATATATATATATTGTGTGTGTGTGCGTGTGTGTATGTTTACGTTTAAGTTATGTTTATCTACTCACCATCTGGAAGCTCGAGAGATTCTCCACCCAGGTGATACTGGGAGTCCAAAACTGGAATAAATAGGAAATGTTTTGTTTAACGAAACTATCTAGGATGTCTAAGATGTCATATATATATATATATATAATAAGACTCATAAGTTATTAAATATCTATTCTCTATTGTATCTATTCACTGCCGTAGAAAACACGTATCAGTATTTAATACCTGTATTTCTAATGGCACAACTTATATTTTATATTTTCAGAGCAGACAGATATATATCTATATTTCATCCATTTAATTGGCACCAGTAGCTAATCAAGTATAAACGTGCAATAGGCCTAGAAGCTATACCTGTGTTTTCGGGAAACCTGAGCCCAGAGATTGCATGACCAACGGACTGTTCTCTGTCCGCTTTGGAATAACCATACAAAACAGTAAAGAGGTCTTTCTCGCTGAAATTGAAAGTGTGCGCTTTCTCGACTCTCGGGCTCTGGTCGTGCAGATGGAAAACCTTTTCTTTGCTTGAGGGAGACGAAGAGTATGCCAAAGACTTCATACACAGATGACTAGTGAATTCAGATGAAGAACCAACGGGATGCGCCGTGATCCTCAGGGAGGCATCTTCGTTTTTTGCGTAGATGTGGTTGTGGATACCGGACTGTAGCTTGTTATGGACTGGCAGCCTTGATGGTAACATGTTGTAGATCTGCTCTTGCAGAGCTGGGGTCTGGTGGTGGCTGAGGAAGGATGGGATTCCGTTGAAATTAAAAGGCATACCTGAACTGGTGTCAGTAACGAGCTGTCCTAACGATTTTAGAGGGTAGAAGGTGTTCTGAGTGCTCCTGAAGACATCCATCCCAGACAACCAAACTATTTTGGCCCAACACTGGCCCAGTTCCGGCTGCCAAACTGGCCCAGGTTCGGTGCCGGTATTGGCCCGTGTCTTTTGCACCTCGGGCGATGTTGGCCCGTGTGTGTTGGCCCAAATGCGGCAAGCGGCTTAGAGCCATATGAAGCACATTTGGCCCACTCGCCCCTAATCTGGCATACGCATGGTACAACTGGCCCACTTACTGCCCAAATGCGGCAACCGGCTTGAAGCCATCCCATTTGATACACATTTGGCCCGGTTTGGAAAATTAACAATTATATTCCTAAAATTGCAGTCCTTCACTGGTAGCTGGGGTTCGAACTGGTCCACAGCTAACTTTTAAAAATACTGTTGCTTAAATGAATTAGCCCTAACCATATTATAGCTATTAAATGAAATTAAACTACTGCAAATGTACTAGTAGAGACTCACTTAAAGAGAAATGAACAACTTAAAAATAATATTAAGAAATAAAAGCAGATATATCCAACTTGATATGTCATAATAAACAACAGAAACCTAAAAAATAATTTAAAAAAAAGATGCGCTGAGATTTTAAGAACACCACTACCTATGTTTTAAAGTCACCAACAATTATAGGTAGTCATTTTATTATGTGCTTTATTATACATCTTTAAAAATTTGAATAGCATTTACATAGTAACTTATGCTTAACTAAACACATTGTATTTTACATTTTTAAATTATTTACTTTTAGCCATATACGTAAAAAAAAGAATCGTAACTACCCAGCAAACAATTTTCTGTTATCAGAATGTTACAAGAACGTTACCAAGTAACGTTAGAAAACGTTAATATGGAAAGTTCTCTATTTGTTCATAGAACGTTACTTCCTAACGTTATTTAATAACCTTCTGAGAACCTTTGTGAACAATAAATTTGAGCAAATAAAAGGAGCAACAACTATTCATTTTCATCAACATGTTCTTTATTTATGATCTTATATATATATATATATATATATATATATATATATATTTTAAATCAATTCATCATTAGTCCGCTGGCCACCTCATCTTCTGCCCTTTCCTTGGACTTGTTCAGCCTTTCCTAAAAGGAAAAACAGTATGTATTTAATTCAAGTTTAATTGTAGTCACTTAAGTTGTTTAGTAATATACAGATACACATTAGTTCTCAATGTACATGATGTACATGTCCACTTGTTGATAGAGAACAGCTCGTTCCTATTAAATCCAGTCCATAATGTATTATGGCCCATTTGACCAAATATGGCATAATCTCTTACTTGGTTACCTAAATGGAAGGAAAGTGAAGGAGGCGTCATGGCTGCATACCTGATTTTGTTTCTCTCGATGTGGTGCCAGTTTCAGAGTCTCCCCTACTTTCAACTCCACCTCTGTCCTGGTCACCTTGTGGTTCCATTTGGTTGTTTCTACAAAAAAAAATATATATATATATATATATATATATATATATATATATATATATATATATATATATATATATATATATAAAATACATTTATGTGAATTAGTATTATTTTGGCTTATGAAGTGTCCTGTCACTAAACATTCACGCAAAACAATAAAATAATATGCACTCTATTGCCATGCTTCACATCTGTGAGACTTTGCAACCACTTTACTGGCTTTGCTATAATTTACCATTAAGCAATACAAAAAAATCCTTAAATTACCACAATTAAGACATTATCAGTCTCCTTACAAAGGTTACAACAGCTTGAAGCCATTATGCCAAGGCCACCACTTGTGTAATCAATTTCCCTACAACTTGGTTTACACCACCCATCAGAGGCAGCTCGTAAGGGGAAGGCAGAAGAGAATTTAAAGGTTCCGTTTATTCTCCCGTAAACACCTCTTAACACGAGAGATAACAATTAAAACAACGCAGAAGCTGTGGAAATGCGTTAATCGCAAGATTACATTCCGTCCCTTGTTTTCAATCTAACATTATTTCAGTACTATGATGGGTGAGAAAAAAAGTCTTTCCAACAGTCTGAATCAGACAGCAACTCCACAGCACATTGTTACAGGTTAATTTATTTGCTATTTGTTTACATGTATTATTTTATTCTGTGGAATAAACAATTTTTGTCTCAATATTGAAACATGGAGATTCAGTTCCTACAGCCACAGAACAGCCGTGCACAAATCAGCCCGGTTAGCATCAATCACGTTTAGGGGAAATGGTGACAGCCTTCCTTGTGATGAGTTAAGTTTCTGATTGTCACTGCTACTGAAACAACGTGTAGATTGGGAAAGCAGGGGATGTAGTCTTGCAATTAACACATTTCCACGGCGTCTGCAGTGGTTTAATTGTTATCTTTCCTGTTAAGATGTGTTTAAAGGGGAGAATAAATGGAATTCCCCTTAAAATTGCTTCTGCCTCAGTTTACGTAACCCAGAGGTGTTTAGCATCAGATTTAGAATCATTGGTTACCTTTAATGGAACCTCAGCTTTCCATTTCTGGCCTTCATGTTGTAGCGCGACATAAGCTTGTTTGTAAACAGCTTGCGTATCATTTTCGCACTGTGTCTCCCAGGTCAGTCCCTCCAATGGAACTCAGGTACAGGATCTAAGGAATAGTCCATATTAAAACTGATGTAGTTACAAACTATTTAGATAATGGTAGCAGAAAATGCCATATATATATATATATATATATATATATATATATATATATATATATATACACAGTGCCTTGCAAAAGTATTCAGACCCCTGACCAATTCTCTCATATTAATGAATTACAAATGGTACATTGAAATTTCGTTCTGTTTGATATTTTATTTTAAAACACTGAAACTCAAAATCAATTATTGTAAGGTGACATTGGTTTTATGTTGGGAAATATTTTAAGAAAAATAAAAACTGAAATATCTTGCTTGGCATAAGTATTCAACCTCCACACATTAATATTTGGTAGAGCCACCTTTCACTGCAATAACAGCTTTAAGTCTTTTTGGGGTAAGTATGTACCAGCTTTGCACACAGATTTTGGACCAATCCTCTGGCAGATTTGCTCCAGGTTGTTCAGTTTGGTTGACGACGCTTGTGGACCGCAATTTTCAAATAGTGCCACAGATTCTCAATGGGATTGAGATCAGGACTTTGACTGGGCACTGTAGGACATTCACCTTTTTGTTCTTGAGCCACTCCAATGTTGCTTTGGCCTTGTGCTTGGGATCATGGTCCTGCTGAAAGGTGAATTTCCCCAAGCTTCAGTTTTTTAGTGGACTGAAGAAGGTTCTCTTGCAGTATTTCCCTGTATTTTGCTCCATCCATTCTTCCTTCAATTTTAACAAGATGCCCAGTCCCTGCTGATGAGACGCATCCCCACAGCATGATGCTGCCACCACCATACTTCACTGTAGGGATGGTGTGTCTTGAGGCATGGGCAGTGTTAGGTTTGCACCACACATAATGCTTTGAGTTTTGGCCAAAAAGCTCTATCTTGGTCTCATGTGACCACAAAACCTTTTCCCACATCGCAGCTGGGTCACTCGTGCTTTCTGGCAAACTCCAGACGTGCTTTCAGATGGTACTTTTTGAGTAACGGCTTCTTTCTTGCCACCCTCCCATACAGGCCAGTGTTATGCAGAGCTCTTGATATGGTTGACTGGTGCACCATTACTCCACTCCCAGCCACTGAACTCTGTAGCTCCTTCACAGTGATTGTTGGCTTCTCTGTGGCTTCTCTCACAAGTCTCCTTCTTGTTTGAGCGCTGAGTTTTGAGGGACGGCCTTTTCTTGGCAGTGCCTGGGTGGTGTTATGCAGCTTCCACTTCCTGATCATTAATCCAACTGTGCTCACTGGGATATCCAAACACTTGGATATTATTTTGCACCCTTTCCCTAATACTTATGGAGGCAGTGTGTTCCAGTGGTTAAAGAAACGGGTTTGTAACCAGGAGGTCCCCGGTTCAAATCCCACCTCAGCCACTGACTCATTGTGTGACCCTGAGCAAGTCACTTAACCTCCTTGTGCTCCGTCTTTCGGGTGAGACGTAATTGTAAGTGACTCTGCAGCTGATGCATAGTTCACACACCCTAGTCTCTGTAAGTCGCCTTGGATAAAGGCGTCTGCTAAATAAACAAATAATAATAATAATAATCTATGCATTTGTATTACTTTGTCTCTAACAGAATGCTCTTTGGTCTTCATTTTCCTTCAGATTCACAGCCTGACCAATGATCCTTCAACAGTGGGGTTTTATCCAGAAAATGTGACAGCAACTTTAATGGTTCACAGGTGGAGGCCAATGGTAAGGTAACTGTGTCATTGTTAGGGCAATTTCTTTCATCGGTGCAAACTGGGAGCTTCCACAGCACAGGGGTTGAATACTTATGCAAGCAAGATATTTCAGTTTTTTATTTTTCTTAAAAATATTTCCCAACATAAAACCAATGTCACCTTACAATAATTGATTTTGAGTTTCAGTGTTTTAAAATAAAAAATCAAACAGAACGAAATTTCAATGTACCATTTGTAATTCAGTAATATGAGAGAATTGGTCAGGGTCTGAATACTTTTTGCAAGGCACTGTGTATATATATATATATATATATATATATATATATATATATATATATATATATATTTGATTTCAACTATGTACAATGTTACACATACCATTAAATCTACCAAAAATCAATCATTATCCCCACTTAATATAAGTTTAGTCCTAATAGTGAAAAACTTCATACCATTTTTTTTTCTCAAGTCAATCTTTATCCAGATGGGTGCACATATTTTCCATTTCTTCTATGGTCTGCCAGGGTCGAGGAAACACATTGTCAATGTCCTCCACACTGCTGCCAAGGGAAGAAACCACCCTCTGCAATAGGACCAAGCCTTCCTGCTTCTTCTCAAGAATGCTGTCAAGCTTCATGAGGACACTCCTCTGAAAATCTATTAGAACAGACATTTATAGCAATTAGGTGATGATAATTCAGAGATGCAATGCAGTAATGTTCTGCAGTGATGAACTTTCTTTTGCAGACATTTTATTGCATCTGTTGATTTAACCAAAACAACTAACAAGACTTTTTTTTTTAAAGCAAAGACCATGTAATTAACTGCAAGATCATGCAACAATCATATGAGCTATAAGAAGAATTGGGTGTACAAAAATCAACAGAATTGCTAGAAACAATTTAAATCTCTGGTTCCAAACAAAATACCAATTACTACAGAAAACAGTTGGAGCATTTGGAAATTAAATTAAACAAAGATTTTAAAGATAGAAAGATGAATGATCAACTTACTCAGTCGGAGGTCTTCTGGTGGCATTCTCTGTAGAGATGGAAGGGTTTGCTGTTACAGAAACGTAAGAGACAGTAAAAGTAGTAAATAAACAAGCATATGGATTGGTTGTTAAAATCAAAAATGCTATTGTTTGAATAAAATAAGGTAATAAAATGAAAACATACTGCAATGAGAGAACGGCACGGGTCTTCCCTGCAACTTGACCTTGTAGGGTCCTCTCATCCCATCTGCGAATTGATCTTGACCTTTCATCTGGTCTGCAAGGTGATCTTGGCGTATCTGAGCTGCCAGACCTCACAACGAATCTCTCGTATGACCTAGACCTGAAATTGTTATAGTCGCGCTGGGTTACAGTGTTCTTTTGGGGGTCATAGCCTCTAAAGAGCGCGAAAGACGGTTAGCTGGCCGGGTGGGCTGGCTTAAAATGATAAATATGGGGGGACTGTAGCTGCCAGGGGCAGTGCAGTCAAATTGCTGAGTGAATACAACTGTCTGAAAACCCCAGCAAGAAAGCCTGTTGGTGATAGAGTGCTGTCAGATGTATTATTTTGGCGTAGACTACGGCCAGCTGTACTGGAATAATAAACCAAGTTACCGTCTTTTCCCGAGTTCGCTATCATGGTACAATCCAGCTGTTGTGACGTGTGACTGTCGGCTGTGCCGATCCAACAAATACACCGCATTTATAAAGCACAGTTTTCTAAAAGCTGGTGTTATGCATTATCTGAAAAACGTCACTCAAAATAACCTTTCGCATCCAAGACCAGTTTTTAGTAATGTTGCAGGAACGTTATAAGAACATTATCTGCTAACTTTTTTTTTTTTTTCCAAGATTACGTTTTTCACTCTTCATCATTCAACTCTAATTAATTGCAAATCAACATTATAATGACAATGAAACACATTTCTGTTGGCAAGGTGAATATACTAATAACGTTGGCCGAAGGTTTGCAGAACGTTCTGTAATAACCTAACCAAAAGACAACCTACAAGTAACATTACGGTTACGTTACCTGTTTGCTGGGTAACTGCTGCTAAGAACTGAAAACGTTGTTGTAATTACATGCAATACTTATCCTACATAAATAAACAACCACAACAATGTATTTATTTATTCGTAATATATTTTCTTTTAGTGTTTATTATGTGCTCTGTTTGTTTTTTTGTCAGTGTTCTCTGTTTTGGTTATGTTCTGGTATTTGTTAGCCACATACACTACAGGGCGGTGCTTATGGGGAGCCACAACACCACTGGGACCTTTCAAAACCTCGAAAATACGTATATAACTGATACCACAAAACACAAAATTCTGCCAAATGTACCATTTTTTGGTATGTATTATGTTGATTAAAATAATAATAAAAAAGCAATATTTACAAAAATATATAAATATAGGCAGGTAAGTAAAATCTC
Source organism: Huso huso (assembly GCA_036884735.1). Taxonomy (NCBI): domain Eukaryota; kingdom Metazoa; phylum Chordata; class Actinopteri; order Acipenseriformes; family Acipenseridae; genus Huso; species Huso huso. The sequence continues at coordinate 18,553 of JAHFZB010000262.1, read as the reverse complement.
TATCCACCATTAGGAAACTATTCCCATATTTGGGGGGCTTAATTCTGCCTCGTCCCCGATGGGTATTGAGGTTCATAATAACATGAGAACCATATAGCAGTATCTTTTTCAAGGTAACTAACTTTTTTTCTGCCGGTATTTTATCTTATAGTAAACATAATATAGGTCAAATGATAAATGTGATAGAAAAGTATACCATAAGCGTGTATGTTTTTTTTGTTTTTTTTATAATAAAGTCGATGTTGAAAAATCCCTTACACTGACACCCTTGACAAAAAATAAATAAATAAATAAATAATAATAATAATAATAATAATAATAATAATAATAATAATAATAATTAAATACTTGTACTTGGCATGTATAGCTACACTTATCGTTTAGTTTTCAAATGATATAGCCTAGCTATACAGTCGATTAAATTAAATAACCTTACCTTGTTAAAAGGGCTGCTTCAAATGAAGTAAAAAATAAATAACTATAACTAACTCTCACTATATACAATTATTTATTATTTATATACAATTATTTGTCAAATTTATCAATTTATCTAATGTTTTCTTCCCTTCGTTCAACTGTCTCCAACTTCTGTGACTCAGCTCGAGCAGTTTCTTGGTTTAAACTCGCTCAGTCTGCTTGTGCGCGTGAATATTTTTTTAAATCGAACACTCGTACATTTCTTACTGGTATTTTTTTTTTTTTTATGTAGGTCAGTTTTCTACTTCATTTCTTATTTTTTATATAGCGCCCATAAAGACACTTCACAAATGTAACAAAACAGCAAATTGTGTTGAGTAATAAATAATAAAATAAACACTTAATGCAATAACAGAAAATTATAAGGGATAAAGATCTGATTGTTTTATTATTATAAAACTATTATAATATTCACTGTTACTACAGGTTCACATACTGAACACAAAAATATGATTGATTTTTATTTTTAGCTAATCCTAGTAAATGTATGTACATATAAAAAAAAAATATTTTTTCCGACATTGGGCCAGCACTGGGCCGGTGTTGTAGTTTTATCTCCTTCTAAATACGATGGTCAGTGACATCGTGCCAGAACTAGCCCAACTGCTACTTGATAGATAGATAGAGATAGACAGACAGACAGACAGACAGATAGATATAGATAGATATAGAGAGGTAGATAGATAGATAGAGATAGACAGACAGACAGACAGACAGACAGATAGATATAGATAGATATAGAGAGGTAGATAGATAGATAGAGATAGACAGACAGACAGACAAACAGACAAGACAGATAGATATAGATAAAATATAGAAAGGTAGATAGATAAAGATAGATAGATAGATAGATAGATAGATAGATAGATAGATAGATAGATAGATAGATAGATAGGCTGTGTGTGGTCCAGTGGTTAAAAAAAGGGAGCTTGCTAACCAGGAGGTCCCCAGTTCAATCCACCTCAGCCACTGACTCATTGTGTGACCCTGAGCAAGTCACTAACCTCCTTGTGCTCTGTCTTTTGGTGAGATGTAATTGTAAGTGACTCTGCAGCTGATGCAGTTCACACACCCAGTCTCTATAAGTTGCCTTGGATAAAGGCGTCTGTTAAATAAACAAATAATAATAATAATACACACACACACATTTTATTCTCCTAACCATTGCATAAACGGAGTCAAAGAGAAGTCAGAAATCTGAAATGTCTTAGTGATGACTGTTAACCATCAGGCCATCTTCTTTTCAACCACATTTGGAAAACCTCTGGAAGATTTCAGATGTGGGTGGCAAACTCAAGACAATTGTTCAATTTTTAATCTCCTGTTTTTTCTTTTCTCCCAGCAGTGAACTTTTGTAGAGTAGGTGGGTGTTTTTTTTCTGTTTGTGTTTAGTTGAATTACACAACGAGGAGTGCCCATTCGCACAGTCCACGTTTGGCTGGCTTCTTATTTCTTTTTTAGACGGCGTTGGTGCTACAGGTGTGTACGTTTGCATTTAGTTTGATCGTAAGTGACATGTGTTATTCTTCCGAAGGGCTACTTTTTAAATGGAGAAATTCTGATTGTCTGACAGGCTAGTGTAACCATGGCAACCTTTTTTAAATGATGTATCGAGGAATACTGCAACATAAATCAATTTTGCTTTTGTAACTTCTGGGGGGAAAAAATGGTTAATTCAAGCCATAACAGCTTTTACTCAAAATTACATTGAAATCAGCTCGTCTCCTCTGGTGGCGGAGGCGGAACAGCTCCTGCTGCTCTGTTCCTAGCGGTGGTGGAGACAGAGACAGCTCCTGCTGCTCTGCTCCTAGCGGTGGTGGAGACAGGAGCAAGCTCCTGCTGCTCTGCTCCTGGCGGTGGTGGAGACAGAGGCAGCTCCTGCTGCCTGCTCCTGGCGGTGGTGGGGGAGACAGAGGCAGCTCCTGCTGCTCTGCTCCTGGCGGTGGTGGAGACAGAGGCAGCTTCTGCTGCTCTGCCCCTAGCGGTGGGTGGAGACAGGAGGCAGCTCCTGCTGCTCTGCTCCTAGCGGTGGTGGTGGTCAGAGGGAGAGGCAGCTCCTGCTGCTCTGCTCCTGGCAGTGGAGGTGGCTTGGGAAAGGCTGCCCCGACTCAGCCGACAGTGGTGATGGGGCTGATGCTGGCCACTCAGAGGGGAGGCTGTGGTGCTGGCTCCTCTGTCGTGGCCCCGGCTGGGCTGGTGTCGCGCCCGTTCCCTTCAGCAGCATAAATAGAGGCTGCTGGGGGGGACACCAGCATCCTGCCCTTCTCCCCCCAGAAAAATTCAGGGGTTGAGCCTGTAACCCCTCCCCTTCTGGCCCTGAGGCGGCAGTAATGGCTCCCTCCTTCTGGCTCTTGGGGCGGCAGCGATGGCTCCTCCCCCAGCTCTGGGGTGGCAGCAGCAGGTGAACCAGCAGGCATGCTCCCCTCTGCTGGTGGCGGCGGCCCGTGGAGGAAGAAGACAGCAGGTAATCTTCCCCTGCTGGTGGAGGCACCGACTCCTCTCCCTCTCGGGCCATTGGGGGACCGACTCCCTCCCTCTCTGGGCAGCCGGGCTCCTCCCACTCGGGGCTGTGGGCGTTCGGGCTCCTCCCACTGGGGCTGTGGACGTTCGGGCTCCTCCCACTCGGGCTGTGGACGTTCGGGCTCCTCCCACCCCTTTCGGGCTGTGGGCGTTCGGGCTCCTCATAGTACCGGAAGGGACAGGCAGCAAACTGATGTTGCTGGTTACAGAGGGCACAACAGTGGTGACCTACAGCTCCTCGGTACCTGGCCTGATGTACTCCTCCCTCCTCCCCTGTCCCTAAGCTTCCGGTCCTTCTTCCACCTCATCTTCTCTTCCTTTTTCCTTTTTTTTTTTTTTTTTTTAACAAACAAAAAAAAATCCTGCCTCCTGCTCCCAAGTCTCCAGAGGCGCTATCCCGCCGACACCAAATGTGACAGGCTGACCGGGTAAGGAGACTCAGAGTCAGGATGTGCAGGGAAAAACATACAGACGCGTGTTTATTAAATAAAACAAACAAAATAAACAGTTTAAGCAAAAACAGATCTCGCTTTACACAGGATCAGAGATCTACCCCTCAGAATCTAACACCAACTAAGCCTGTTGCTCTCAGTGCTCCCTTATATACACACACCTGTGCAGCAATTTACACCCACTTAATCAATTAAACCCTCCACCACATTCTCACATGTTTTTTTAAGTGCTGGTGAATTAACCCTTTAATTACCCACCACCACTACAAAACACACATATACACAGGCCAGTACCTCATTCTGCCACAGAGGTCATTCCACCACTGCGGGTGAGGGTGGAGAAGGGAAAGCGGGCTCTGGAGCAGGGGGTAGAGGGAGGCAGAGCCAGTCTTCTGGTGCAGGCGGGCGGAGAGGTCAGTGGGGTGTAGGGAGAGATGAGGGTCTGGAGGTAGCTGGGTGCAGTCTGGTCAAGGCATCTGTAGGCTAGTACAAGAGTCTTGAACTGGATGCGGCGGTGATTGGGAGCCAGTGGAGTGGCGGAGTAGTGGGTTAGTGGGAGAAGCGAGGCAGAGAGAACACCAGGCAGGCAGCGGAGTTCTGGATGAGTTGGAGGCGGACGGGTGGCGGGCCTATGGGAGGCCAGCCAGATAGATAGATAGATAGATAGGCTGTGTGGTCAGTGGTTAAAGAAAGGGGCTTGTAACCAGGAGGTCCCCAGTTCAAATCCACCTCAGCCACTGACTCATTGTGTGACCCTGAGCAAGTCACTTAACCTCCTTGTGCTCTGTCTTTTCCGGTGAGATGTAATTGTAAGTGACTCTGCAGCTGATGCAGTTCACACACCCAGTCTCTATAAGTTGCCTTGGATAAAGGCGTCTGTTAAATAAACAAATAATAATAATAATAATAATAATAATAATACACACACACACACACACACACACACACACACACACTTTATTCTCATAACCATTGCATAAGCGAGGTCAAGAGAGAAGTCGCAGAAATCTGAAATGTCTTAGTGATGACTGTTAACCATCAGGCCATCTTCTTTTCAACCACATTTGGAAAACCTCTGGAAGATTTCAGATGTGGGTGGCAAGCTCAAGACAATTGTTCCATTTTTAATCTCCTGTTTCATTTCTCCTAGCAGTGAACTTTTTTTGCTAGAGTAGGTGGGTGTTTTTTTTCTGTTTGTGTTTAGTTGAATTACACAGCAGTACTTATTCGCACAGTCACGTTTAGCTGGCTTCTTATTTCTTTACAGAACGCCGTTGGTGCTACAGGTGTGTACGTTTGCATTTTAGTTTGATCGTAAGAAAGTGACATGTGTTATTCTTCCGAAGGGGCTACTTTTTTAAATGGGAAATTCTGATTGTCTGACAGGCTAGTGTAACCATGGCAACCTTTTTTTAAATGATGTAGGAGTACTGCTGCAACATAAATCAATTTTACTTTTGTAACTTCTGGGGAAAAAATGGTTAATTCAAACCATAACAGCTTTACTCAAAATTACATTGAAATCAGAAAAAACTAAATATGTTTAGCCTTTGTGAAAGTTAATTATCGATTGGGGCAACCACAGTAACATAAACCTTGTATCGTGTGACCTATTTTAAGCTGCCTTTTAATGTTTCTACAAAAAGTCTGTTTTGACTGTATTGATTTGTACTTTTTTGGGTGGGGTATGTTACTCATTATGTCCATCGTTATGATGAAATTGAAAAAACGGGGGCTATGGCCAGACCACAGACTCCTTACTGACAGACTTGAAGACGAGCCTAACATGGTACTCAAGCCCCCCATGTGTTAGTGTTTGGCACGCCCCTCAATCAGCCGAGAAGGGCTGCCTACGTGAACAATGCTATGGGTCAGCTCTCAAACAAAACCCTTCTAGTTCTTCCACTCCTCCTTGCAATAAAGCTGATCATATAAGCTGGGACTGCAGTCTTCATTCTTCAATCGATCAGTTTCTCCTGCTTAGAACACTCAATCCGCGTCCGCCCGCTATTAGTCTTCTTTAAAGTAAATGAAAGTCAGCTGCTAGTTGACAGTTTAGAGTGAAAAACATTAAGGAAAAGGAAATTAAATCTTTTATTTATTTATTTATTTTTTTAATAAATTTGGAATGAGCAATTATTTTACCCCAATTTTCTCCCAATTTGGAATGCCCAGTTATTATTATTCAGCTTGGCTCACCACTGCAAACCTGTACTGACTCAAGAGAGATGAAGAGCGAGCACTGCGTCTTCTGAAATGAGTGCCATCAGCCGTCCGCTTCTTTTCACTCTGCAGGCCCGCCATGCAGCCACCTCAGAGCTACAGCGTCAGGAGGACCATGCAGCTCTGGATAAACTTACAGGCAGACCAGCAGGCGCCGACCAGCCACAGGGGCCACTGGTGCGGAGGTGGCGAGACTCCCCAGCCAACCTAAGCCCTCCCCCGGTCATCGCTTGGCCCAGTGTAGGCAGCCCCTGGGAACTCTCGACCACGGTCGGCTTGGATTTGAAACGAGCGATCTCCAGGCTATAGGGTGCATCCTTCACTGGAAATGAAATCTTTTAAAACAACATTTTTTGCCACACACGTTTAGATGCAAATACAAAGTACTGGAAAAAAAGTGCTTCATTAAAGGGAGGGGTTTGGCGTTAAAATAAATACATACATAAATAAATAAATAAATAAATAAATAAATAAATAAATAAAAAAGATCAACACCCTTTTGTCATGAAGCTGTGAGTCTAATACAATTTGTTGATGAATTGCTAAACACCCATGTCGTTGTATCCCCAGGGGGTAATCAATCAGTGCCAAGACCCAAAACGGTTGTGTTTAGGCAGACCAACCCCCCCCCCACTCATCTGCCACCAAGCTTAGCACTATCTGTCCAGATCACTGATCTGATTTCACAGGAAAACAATGGAGAAGGAGTTGACTCACCGTGACTCACTGGTACGCTTCATTTACAGGTATACAGATGCTCTGAAATCAGCTTTACACTAGCCAGACAGTGTCAAGGGCTCTCGGTAAAATAAAAACCTTTTCATTTAACAGACAGACAGCTCTTTCCATTTGGGTGGAACATATGCGCTGTTGCTAGTTGCCAGAAAGTACTAAGACCATATTTATAGGTTTGAGTCTTGGTTCTTCCTACATATAAATCAGTTATAGCCCAGACCTTAACTTGGCTACTCACGCACTGGGATGTGAGACAGTAACACAGATTACTTCACCTCAGTAGCTTCAATACTATAATTCCAGTATGCCAGTCATCCATTGGTTTCAAATCTGACAATAAAATAAACCAGTCTGTCCCATTTTAGACCAGTGTCTTAAGTCAGACATTGGTTCAATAACCTATAAATAAATGTATATTATAAGTTGTATAATTATTTTTTGGCCTGAATTTAGGGTATGTCCACTGTTTAATAACAGTATGGACTGTGTGTAAGTACACACTATATATATATTTAGCCTGACTCCTTTCCAACAAGTTGTTGGCAAGCTCTGAAGGCAATTATTGCACAGGTTTTAGTCAGAGACAGGCTAAATCCAACTCGCAGAATTTCTTTCCACCCTTTGGGGAGACTGTGAACTTAACATCTGTTTGACATTCACAGTGCAGCCCAAGGAGATCACCCACAGGTGTTGCAGTTACTTACAGGGGGTGCGCTCAGAACAAAAAGGACTGCCTCCTGCCTCGTGGAAACCAACCAGACTTGGCCTGCAAGCTTCTCCTGCCTGCCTGCTCATCTGGAAGAATCTCTCGTCCCGTGTTCTCTCTTACTCTCTCATTTGGGGGGAGGGTGGTGTCTAAGCTGCACACTTTCTTAAAGTCTGGATATACTGTACCGCTCTGCAATTATTTTTTGTATCAAGTTTTCTCTTTTTATAACAACAACCAGCAACAACCAACCAAACAAACAAAACAAACAGAAAGTATCAATCTTTGTTAAACAATCAAACAAAAACCAGAACTGTATTGTGCGTTGCCAAGTTTATAAGTTTATTACTAATGCCAAACAACACACTAATTATGCTATAGTTTTTTGTTTTATAGAAACGTTGTCATTCCTAGAATGACGACGTTTCTGTAAACTCATGACGGCTTCTCAAAAAAACCCATCAAAAAACGTCTTGAGTTTAGTTGACAGGTAACTCTGCTATCAATGAGTGTGATGAGTAGCAGTGACTGGTGTAATGACTCAGCATGAGTCAGTCCTCTGACCCCTCCCCTTCCTGGAACTTTACTCTTGCTGACGAGAAGAGAGTGATCCAAAACTGCTCATTGTAATGCCCTCAGTTTACTCTGTCCCTCCTGGACCTTTTTTTTAAAACTGTCTCGGCTGTGAGAAGGATTCAGTGCACTGCAGGAGTGGAAGTGCAGCATGCAATTCTGTCAAGTCATTTTCTAACAGCAGTCAGGTAACAAACAGTACTCCTAAATGCACAGCAGTAATAACCTTCCGATATACATTGTAGTATTGCATATGGGTATAGCCAGGTCAGAACTATTTGGAAACCAATGCTGCAGAAACTAAAAAAATAAACAAACAAAAAATAAAAATAAAATAAATATATTCCGCAAAATGAAAGGTTTTCATAAACCTTCAAGAAGAGAGGAAGTCTGCATTGGTCTAGCCGCAGTGGAGGCCCCAGTTATTTCAGAGCAGCTGCATTTTGCCTGTATTAATGGGTTGCTTTAACACAGGAAATGGGTTGGCCTGTGGGCTTGCTGAATAACTCTGCTCTCCCACAGTCATAGCATCCTGAGGGGACAGTGATGGGGAATATCATACACAGACAGCTGTCCACCTGCAAATAAAACAACAACGACCCCATCCATTTTCCTTTGTGTGGGTAGAGTAATGCTTATTAACGAACCCCTCAAAGTTATTCCATTTAGTACCTAATAAAGGGTCAGATTGTTGGCTGAAACACATGCAATGCTTTGGGTGTCTGATATATAATGGATTTTAACAACAGGTCCAGTTGATACCTTTTAGGCACAGTTAAGCACAAACAGTGGGCATGCAGGATTTATATAATGCAGCCACATTTTTTGGATGGTGTTCACTCTGTCACTGTTGTTTACCACCACTAAGACACCCCCTAACAAAAACGTTTGTCTTGTGTATGGCTAATTAGACTTGTCTGGACAATAGAGAATCTGATAACTGTTCCAGCCTGTTCACACACCTTACTAATGCTGCGACCGCCACGTGTGAAACTTCAGCGATTGTGAATAGGTGAATAAGCGACCACGTGGTAATAGCGCACATTATTCATGTGGTGTGAATAGTTTTTTTTTTTTTTTGATGCTCCAAGTTAGGTACAAAGGACATGAAGATTTGGGGTCCATTTGAATTTTTGGGATTTTCATAAACTGCCGTCATTGTTTTATAATGCTTAATCCTGGAGACTCAATCTGAACTTTAAATGAACTTTGTGTCTTTTTTTTTTTGGAATGCTAATAAAAGAACATAAAAAACCAGAGCAGAATTCCAGTGGAAGTAATAATGATAGGGCGCATTGATATGTGAGGTTTCTTCAAATTTACATCCACCACCATTCACATGGGTTGAACAGACCTCATTGTCTTTGCAAAAAGATCTTGTATAACTATTACACCGTTGGTTTTTAGACTTGGGCCTGGGAGCCAACAAGGCGGACTCGAAAGGTAAGATTTTTGCTTGTTATCCTCAACAGTCAATGATCCAAAACACTGGGTTTCTTGGCCTTTCGTTGTATTTTAAAAGTGATTTACTGCAATCAGCTGCCTATTTCTTTTCTGTGTTAACATTTTGGCCGCTCGCGTGAGAGAATGAGCTCATACCTGCACCATCCAAATCTTTGAAATGCGAGCTGGTTTAATAATAAAGAGGAAGAATGTCTGATGATGGTACAGCGATTGTGACGTGTGTGTGTGTTTTGGGGGTGTGGTGGTGGTTAGGCGATCCTGATTGGTGGCTAGTAGGCGGGGTGAAACTTCACCTGTCGTGGAGCTACACTGACTAAAAATACCCCGGATCACAAAGATCTTCAAAGCTCCTTTGATATCTCTGTTTGCATTGTTCAGTGCCACTGCAAGGTCAGCTATGGAACAGCAGTGGAGGAAGCAGCCTGGTAACACAGCTCAGAAGACAGCCCTGTGCAGTATGTGTTGTGAATACAGCCCTGTATGTGTTGTGAGTAGAGCCCTGTATGTGTTTGTGGGTGGAGGAGCCCTGTATGTGTTGTGAGGTAGGGACCCTGTATGTGTTGTGGTAGGGCCCTGTATGTGTTGTGAATACAGTCCTGTATGTGTTGTGGTATTAGAACCCTGTATATGTTTGTGGTAGAGCCCTGTATGTGTTGTGAGTAGAGCCCTGTGTGTGTTTGTGGAGTAGAGGCCTGTATGTGCTGAGAGTAGAGTCCTGTATGTGTTGTGAGTGGGGCCCTGTATGTGTTGTGAGTACAGCCCTGTATGTGTTTGTGAGGCCCCGTATGTGTTGTGGAGTAGAGCCCTGTATATGTTTGTGGTAGAGCCCTGTATGTGTTTGTGAGTAGGAGCCCTGTGTGTTTGTGTGGGAGTCCTGTAACATGTTGTGAGTAGGAAGCCCTGTATGTGTTGTGAGGTACAGCCCTGTATGTGTTGTGGGTAGAGTCCTGTATGTGTTGTGGATACAGCCCTGTATGTGTTGTGAGTAGAGTCCTGTATGTGTTGTGAATACACAGCCCTGTATGTGTTGTGAGTAGGAGCCCTGTATGTGTTGTGGGCTGGGAGGCCCTGTATGTGTTGTGAGTAGAGCCCTGTATGTGTTGTGAATACTGGCTGTATATGTGTGTTGTGTGGGAGCCCTGTGTGTGTTGTAGTGGAGCCCTGTATGTGTTGTGGTAGAGCCCTGTGTGTGTTGTAAGTAAGGAGCCCTGTATGTGTTGTGAATACAGGCTGTATGTGTTGTGAGTAGAGTCCTGTATGTGTTGTGGTAGAGTCCTGTATGTGTGTGTTGTGAGTGGGAGCCCTGTATGTGTTGTAAGTAGGAGCCCTGTATGTGTTGTGGAGTGGAGGAGCCCTGTATGTGTTGTGAGTAGGAGCCCTGTATGTGTTGTGGTGGAGCCCTGTATAGTGTTGTGAGTAGAGCCCTGTATGTGTTGTAGAAGTAGAGCCCTGTGTGTTGTGAATACAAGGCTTCCTTGTGTGTTTATTGAGTAGAGTCCTGTATGTGTTGTGAGTAGAGTCCTGTATGTGTTGTGAGTAGAGCCCTGTATGTGTTGTAAGTAGAGCCCTGTATGTGTTGTGAGTAGAGCCCTGTATGTGTTGTGAGTACAGCCCTGTATGTGTTTGTAAGTAAGAGCCCTGTATGTGTTGTAAGTGAGCCCTGTATGTGTTGTGTGGTAAGAGCCCTGTGTATGTGTTGAGTTTCCCACTTGTTTAGCAGTAGTACAGATAATTCCTTTCACACCTGTTCCGTCTGGTGCGATTAACCCTGCTCATACAGCAGTGGGATAACTAAAAAGAACCGAAGCTAATACTTCATAAACTCATATCCTTGGTGATTTTACGCCATCTTTATGACTTAATGCTCTAAAACGTAATCATATTTAGTCAACCAGAAATGCCAAAAAAAACGATTGTAAAAAAGTTAGTAAAAGATTTTTTTTGAGAAATATTTATGAAATGCATGGCTAATGTGTGGCTAAGCGTGAAAACACTTATTTCTGATTTCATCAGCGGTTCAGTATCTCAGTTTTGAAACACAAATATGGAATGATTGCTGGGAGAAAAGCCTTGGTTTATGTGCCCATGTGCATGTCCGTGCACACAAATGATTCTTATCATCACAATACAAGACCCTGGCTATTCATCCCACTTTGTGTCTGATCCTGTGTTTCAAGATATGTTTCAACCTGTACTGTGCAAAAGCTTATTTATTTGTGATGTTGGAAAGAGAGAGAGAGAGAGAGAGAGAGAGAGAGAGAGAGAGAGAGAGAGAGAGAGAGAGAGAGATGCATGTTTCAGTCTAAACTTACAGTGAAACACTTTGGAGAAAAAAAATCAAGTCCCAAACCATTTTACACAGAGAACTGTCATGACAATAGAGATTCAATCCTACAAATGTTTAGTTACCAGATCCACTATGATTCATTGTTACCATCAACAACTTTATTTTCTAATGTTTTGGTCTGTATGTGTGTGTGTGGATTATTATCATAATAAGCTTACAATATCTGTAAAAAACGAGGAAGACATACACATAAACCTAGCCAGACAGACAGGACACACACTTAAACTGAATATTTCCTCATTAGCAACTGGGGGAGCATCGTGACTCAGTATATAGGGTGTGTCTAAACAGCACATTATTTAGAAAGGATCTGTAGGGTATTTGTTTTCCAGAGTGAAGTGAATCAACTTATTTGCTTGTTCTGCTGCTCTTCATCACGTGAGCTGGACTTCGGGTCTCATTTGTGGATGCTGCTGCAGCTTGGCAGCTGCTTTTTTGACTTGTGTGCAGAGTCCCCTCTTGTTCATTATTTTGCTTTCGCCCGCTGCCATCTGTTTATTTGGTTCCGACACCTGTACGTCCCATCAGTCCCCAGCACCTCCCTGTCTGGTGCGGGCACTGAAGGAACAGCTCCTCTTGAGATCCCAGCACCTGTGTCCTCTCCTTACACTCAGAACAGGGTGTTGGGTTTGAGGAGTCCGTTACTCTGCTTGCACTTCTTAGAGTCAAATCTAAGACATGTGACCCTCCCTTAACTGCCTCTTTATGTTCACATACCCTATTTGCTCAATGTCAGATATATTGGACAATAGGCAGCAAAGTTAAGATATTAAAGATTGCCTTTATAAAGAAGTTACAAAGTAGCTCTTTCTGGTAAGCAATAACCCTCTCATTTGAAGAAATTACCTGTATGTAATGTATTGTACTTATTTTCAAATCAATGAATTCCACTGGTAACAGAAGGTTTGGTGCTTTTAGCTGGGGGGTGCAGTCCTGTGATCAGTGTGATTTCTGTTGAATTGCTTTTAGCTGGGGGGGGGGGGTGCAGTCACTGTGATCCCAGTGTGATTTCTGGGAGTTCTGTTGGTGCTTTTAGCTGGGGGGGGGTGCAGTCCTGTGATCAGTGTGATTTCTGGAGTTCTGTTGGTGCTTTTAGCTGGGGATGCAGTCCTGTGATCAGTGTGATTTCTGGAGTTCTGTTGGTGCTTTTTTAGCTGGGGGGGGTGCAGTCCTGTGATCAGTGTGATTTCTGTTGGTGCTTTTAGCTGGGGGGGGGTGCAGTCCTGTGATCAGTGTATGATTTCTGGAGTTCTGTTGGTGCTTTTTTAGCTGGGGATGCAGTCCTGTGATCAGTGTGATTTCTGGAGTTCTGTTGGTGCTTTTAGCTGGGGGGGTGCAGTCCTGTGATCAGTGTGATTTCTGGATTCTGTTGGTACTTTTTAGCTGGGGGGGGATGCAGTCCTGTGATCAGTGTGATTTCTGGAGTTCTGTTGGTGCTTTTAGCTGGGGGGGGGGGTGCAGTCCTGTGATCAGTGAGATTTCTGGGTTCTGTTGGGGTGCTTTTTTTTTTTAGCTGGGGGTGCAGTCCTGTGATCAGTGTGATTTCTGATTCTGTTGGTGCTTTTAGCTGGGGGATGCAGTCCCCACTGTGATCAGTGTGATTTCTGGAGTTCTGTTGGTGCTTTTAGCTGGGGGTGCAGTCCCCTGTGATCAGTGAGATTTCTGGACTTCTGAATCACTCGCTGGGATTGAAGGTCATGGTCATGATGAGGAGAAAACAAAAGATTAGCAAACTGTTTTCCTCAATCTTACAAGACAAATCTTTTTGTAGAAACAAATCTGTACAACTCAGTGATGAAATAAGACTCCCATTCATTGCATAACGGTTTCACCCATTCAGGTTTTACTATGACTCAGTGTACGGAGTAACAAGCTGGTGTGATGTCTTTTCATAGCACGGCCAGGATTAGATCAAACCGCTATGCAATAAGTCATATTTCCATCCTGCTCACTATTAAATATTGGATACAGACCATGTCTCCAACCCAATTTCTTTGCATCAGTTTATCTGGAAAACCTCAGTTAGGAACCAGCGACATAATGGTGAGACCTTCACTCTTGGCTGAGGAGATCAAACAGATGCCTTCTAACCCTGCTAGCTACTCCGTCTAATCGAAACACCCTGGCATGAATCTGGGACAACTGGCATCACCGGGCAGGGCATCAAGATTGCGCCTCATCTGCACTTCTTCTTTCTGTATAGAAATACAATTGCTTTATCATTTTTTTAAAATATTGTTTTTACATAAAAAAACAAGTGAAAAATACAAAACAAATTCAGATAGATAAAATGGTAATATACCAAGCAGTGCATAATTGATATTGTGTGTGTGTGTGTGTGTGTGTGTGTGTGTATATATATATATATATATATATATATATATATATATATATATATGTAATACACACAACTAGTTGAAGATTTAACAATCAGGTGACATGCTTGAAAGAGTTGTCATTAAATCTGTGAAACTGTGTTATTACAAAACCGTCGGTTAAAACAATTCTGGTATTATTTTTTTGAGTAATTACAACCTTAAAACAAACTGATAAAACTGTGCGATGTAAATAAATCATAACGTGTTTCATTTTGTTTTTTTTAAATTGTTTATATACCCCAAACGTTTTGTTTAGCACAAGTTACCTGCGCAGAGTTTGATACAGTCACGTGTGATCGAAGAGACAGCTCGGTACTGAACAACACAGTGTAGTACAAAATAACGTTTAAAATTATTAGCAAAACCAACGAAGCGGTTACAGGCATATAATTCCTACATTTAAATTTTATGCGCAAGAAAACCTCTTCTACATGACGTTCAAAAAAAGGTTTTTTTTGTTTGTTTTTGTTTTACCTCGTCAAAATAATCCCATCTGTCCTAAAATTATGAGGGAGAAAAACTGCCGTGCAACGTGTAAAGCACACTGCTTATTGGGATTGACCGGTGACAGCATGCAAAGGAATAAATACGTGTCTTCTTAATCGAAATCCGCGTGCGGTGACAGGTTGACGGATAAAAGCGAGCCTGTAGGCTGAATGCTGGTAATGATGCCCGTGGCAGTTATTGCGCATTCCGGTTGAGTGGTGAATGCTCTTCGTGGTGCGGTTCCTCCCCAGGTATGAACAGCGCATCAAAGGCGGGGGAGCGCCAGCGCTGGAAGATATCAAACAGCCTCAACCCTTCTTCGTAATGCGTGCATGCTGCGTTTCATTAAAAATATATAATTAACCCCTGAGACAGTGAAATACATATGCAATATTTACCTCAACTGTTTATTAGTATTATTATTTATTTCTTGCAGACACCCTTATCAGGCGACTTACAATTGTTGCAAAGATATCACATTATTTCACATTATACAGATATCACATTATTTTTTTACATATTACCCATTTACAGTTGGGTTTTACTGGAGCAATCTAGGTAAAGTACCTTGCTCAAAGGTACAGCAGCAGGTGTCACCCAACAGAGTTGAACCTTCCCAACCCCTCGGTCAAGAGTCAGAGCCCTAACCACTACACCGCACTGCCCATCGTCCATTTACTGTATTACTAAAATAAAGTAAACAGTTCAAGGCAGTGTGTGTGCTTTTCTTTCATATAGCTGAAAGAAGGGCTTTTGTCTAAGCATCCCAAAAAAAACTTATTTAAATCATTCAAACCTTTTGTACATCAAAAAAAACAACTTTTAATGTGTTTCATATATATATATATATATATATATATATATATATATATATATATATATAATATGTAACATTAAAAAAAATATATGTTATTTTTAAATCAGCCAGTAGTGCTTATAATGAACAGCTCACTGTGCTCCTTGATCCTAGTCTTGTACTTATTTAGACCTTATAGTTAATGAAGCTGCTCATCACAGACTTCTTCATTGGTACCCCTACAGTATGATACAATAACTCTGAGCTCCACCTTCTCCTGTGGTAACATTGAAATACCGTTTCAAGCTCAGTACACAGAAGAACACATGTAGCACCTGCGTTACACTCTCAGCAGAGTTTACAGGTTCACGTCAGTTCCTTCTTTCATTCTGTCTTTTAAGCTGCACCCAGGCATCTGTTTATTTAGTCTCTTTAGAGAACTGTTTATTTTCTTTGTTGGTACATTGAAAGCTGAAGAGAAAGGGGCTGCAGAATGCTACTGCTGTTGATTGGGTATGTTCACTGAAGCTTATGGCAGCTGGTAAAGTTTTTAAAGTGCTGGGGCCTTTGCTGTTGCAACAATTGAATCCGATAACATCACCCTCTGAACATCGTTTCTGATTGCTGGGGTGCTGCAACACATCGACAAATTAAAGGAACAAAGGGGAAAGCAAGCGCCTACATTTAAACTCTGCTTAAAAGCGGATATACCGCGGCTAGCCCTTTCTAAATGAAAAAAAAACTGAGCTACCAACTGAGGGACAACAGCATGAAAGAGCCTGGAATGATGTTTTCTTTCAAACAAAAACCCACTTGTTTGCACCACCAAGGCTAATCTTGCCAAACTCCACAAAAGTTAAACAGACGGACTCTTCAACCAATCATCCTTTTGAGTGGTATATAAACTATGCGAGCTACACAGGGATCGACAGACATGTATTTACTGGGCTATTTCCTTAGGGCTGGGTTCCCAGTTTCTCGTATTTCCTCCTCTTCCTCCTCCTCCTTCTTCTAACTATCCTTATTCTTCTTTGAACAAGACGTTTAACCCACAAGTCTTGCCATAGAATGAAATAAAGACCATAAGCGGGATAACAGCTTGCTTTTTTTTGATGATGGGATTACATTTCATTGGCTATTCTCAACCCAATGGCATGGATATTCACAGCAATTCTAGCATGTCCTCTTTAGATCCTGTTTTCACTACTCCAGGTTCTTCTTACTAGCGTTTAAGTCTAACCCGAAGCAGTAATATATTGTGCACAACCCTTCCACCTTCCTGCACCTTTGTAAACTGTGACAAGCATGCTTCACAGACTTTCAAGGCAGGTGCTTTTTTTTTTTATATATAACCCGCCAGCCAGGAAGGAATTTTTTATTGTTAAAAATATAAAACAGCTAGCCTGAGCACTTAATGCAACAATGAAAAAGTCGTCAATTTTTGTAATAAGGCTGGCATTTTTATGCTGTTTTTTTTGTCTTGTAATCTTGTTTAGTTTTGATCTGAAGATGAATCATCAAACCATCACACAAATGGAGACCAAGGGCTCAATCATGGGGGAGCGCTAATAAGAACAAAGGATCATCCAAGGCTCCAAATCCTCCAGAGGAGCGGCTCATCCTCACACGGGCAACCCCTGAAATCCATCATCCTCAGTGATAACGCGGGGTACAAATCCCTCCGTTAGAACGGGAATCATCATCCTCAGTGATAGCGGTGCACACCCCCCTGTTAGGAGCAGGGAATCATCATCCTCAGTGATAGCACAAGGTACAAATCCTCCGTTAGGAGCAGGGAATCATCATCCTCAGTGATATACGAAGTACAAGCACCTCACGTTAGGAGCAGGAACCATCATCTCAGTGATAGCACGGTGCAAATCTCCTGTTAGGAGCGAGGGAATCATCATCCTCAGTGATAGCACAAGGTTACAAATCCCTCCGTTAGAATGTTGGGCAGAATCATCATCCTCAGTGATAGCGCGGTTTAAATCCCTCGTTAGAACGGGAATCATCATCCTCAGTGATAGCCACGGTGCAAAATCTCCTGTTAGGGCAGGGAATCATCATCCTCAGTGATAGCTGACGGTACAAATCCTCCTGTTAGGAGCAGGGAATCATCATCCTCAGTGATATACTGGTGCAAGCACCCTGTTAGGGCTGAGGGAATCATCATCCTCAGTGATATGCCACGGTGCAAGCCCTGTTGGGCTGAAGTCATCATCCTCAGTGATAGCCACAGAGGTGCACACCCCCTGTTAGAAGTGACGGGTGCAAATCATCATCCTCATCTGAGTGATAGCATGGTGTTACCCTATTAGGAAATCTCCTGTTAGGAAGCCCCTGTTGGAGCAAGGGTCATCATCCTCAATGATAGCACGGTGCAAATCTCCTGTTAGGAACGGGGAATCATCGAGAAATCCTCGATTGATAGCACAGTACCAAGCCCCTGTTAGGAGCAGGGAATCATCATCCTCAGTGATGGCACGAGGTGCAAATCCTCTGTTAGGGCAGGGAATCATCAATCCATCAGTGATGCCGCGGGTTGCACACCGCCTGTTAGGAACAGGGAAATCATCGTCCTCAGTGATGTACGGGTGCAAATCTCCTGTTAGGAGGCAATGGGAGATTACGATCATCCTCAGTGATAGCATGAGGTGCAAGCACCCTGTTAGGAGCGAGGAATCATCATCCTCAGTGATAGCGAGTTTAGGAGCAGGAATCATCATCCTCAGTGATAGGAGCAGGGAATCATCATCCTCAGTGATGGCGAGGTGCAAATCCTCCTGTTAGGGCAGGGAATCATCATCCTCGGTATTAGCATGAGGTGCAAGCCCCCTGTTAGGGCAGAATCATCATCCTCAGTGATGGCACAGTTGCAAATCTCTCCTCAGTTACGAGGCACACCCTGTTAGGGGCAATCATCATCCTCAGTGATAGCACAGGTGCACCCCTGTTAGGGGAGCAGGAATCATCATCCTCGGTGATAGCCACCCCAGTTGCAAATCTCCTGTTAGAGGCAGGGAATCATCATCCTCAATGATGGCAGAGGTGCCGTCTCCTGTTGGGTGAAAGTCATCATCCTCGGTGATGGCCGCAGTGCAAGCACCCTGTTGGGAGCAGGAGTCCTCAGTGACCTTGAGGGTGCAAGCCTCTGTTACAGGAGCAGGAATCATCATCCTCGGTGATAGCACGAGGTGCACACCCCTGTTAGGAGCAGGAAATCATCATCCTCAGTGATAGCGAGGTGCAAATCTCCTGTTAGGAGCAGGGAATCATCATCCTCAGTATTGATAGCATGAGGTGCAAGCACCCTGTTAGGAGCAGGGAATCATCATCTGGTATTGATAGCCGCGGTTGAAGCCCCTGTTGGGAGCAGGGAATATGCAGCTAATG
>JAHFZB010000261.1:0-81887 GCA_036884735.1 Huso huso | reverse complement strand
TTGTGTAACCTGGTTTTTGGGCTGTTTCTAATCGATTTCCACATCTGTTGGCAAAGCTTTGCCTTAACTTCCAACCAATTCAGTGGATGCAGACGTGCAGTCTCAATGTATGGGCAAGTCAACTGCAGGGGGATGCTGCATACTCGCCTTTAACAAATGCCAGCACTCCATTTTAGTAAGGAAGCAAGTACCACTATTTGTAGGCTTTATAGTGTTCTGAAATACTGTCTACTTAGGTTTATTTAATGTTTAAACATGTCCGCGAAATGTCCGCGAAATCCTAATTTTATTCCGCAACATACCCGTGAAAAATACGTAAATTTACCGCGATTTAAGTAGACCCCTAATCATAAGTAATTTTGAAAGGTAGATCAGCAAATTGACAACGTACTGCCGCAGGATTGATTGGAAATAATTCACTCTTATGTAAATTGTGTTTGTATCCAGAAAATGTACCATATTGATCTAGGGTAGATAAAATATGAGGAAGGGATGTAGAAGGGTCAGATACATAAAGAAGGAGATCATCAGCATAAAGGGATACCTTTTGCTCCAGGCCACCACGGACCACCCCACTAATAAGCGAAGGGAAACAGCAAGGGCTCAATTGCAATGGCAAATAATAGAGGAGATAAGGGGCATCCCTGACGGGTTCCACGCTGCAGAGAAAAGTATCCAGAGTTCATACTGTTGGTACAAACTGAGGCAACAGGAGACGTATAGAGTAATTTTATCCAAGAAATAAAGTTCTGACCAAATCCAAATTTTTGAAAGGTAGCAAAGAGGTAATCCCATTCCACTTAATCGAAAGCTTTCTCAGTGTCTAATGAAATAACCACTTCAGGGTCCGGATGAGGCGAAGATGTATAGATAATTGTGGAAGGGTGGTGGGTAATTCACTGACGCAGGACACAGAGAAATGATTCTGAAACACCGCACAGGTGCCCAGTTTTATTAGGAACTGATTTCGGTTCAGCCCGCAGAGGGCGCTGTTGTCTGTGGCCTGCCGTACCAGCTATGGTAGCGACAGAGCCACAACTATACCGGAGCGGTACAGGGTACAGAGGTTTAAACAAAACATTAATCAAAAGGCGAAAGGAACAGGGAAAACAAAACACAGTAAACAAAACTACAAAATAAAAAGTGCTGCGCTCGGCAGCTTCACCCCAACCGTCGCTACCCGCACGGCCCGGGTCTCTGTCCTACACTCGCGGCTCCCTCAGCCTGCTATACACTCTATCGGGGCTGCCCAAGAGTTTTCCCTGCTACCGCTAATTATTTTATTTCTTTCTTTTATTATTTATTTGTCTTGCTGGGATTTTCGTCCCGGCTGATTTTCCTCCAGCGCTTCTGCACGCCTTTTACGTCTCCGTGGGCAGACCTGAGGGAACAGCAGAATGAAACTTATAGGGTCAGCAATTCCCCAAGACCCGCCTCCCAGCCACTCAGAGAGAAGGAAAGTCCAGACACCCCCCCCCTCTCCGTGTCACTGCCATGACTGACAGGCGGATATTGACGAGCTGCTGCCCTCTCCCTGCAGCACTATGAACACGTCAGAAGAGTCAGTACAGGTCTCCCCCTGTTACATATCCTCCCCCTTAGAATGGCACCACCGGTCCATTCGAAAATCCTACATCCCCATGCCTTCCCGAGAGAAAAAATCTGCGTTTTGATGCAGCTTTCCTGCTCGGTGGACAACCCTGAAGGCATAGCGCTGCAGGGCCAAGTACCACCTCGTGATTCTGGCGTTGTTATCCTTCATCCGGTGAAGCCATGCCAAGGGGGCATGATCTGTATCCAGGGTGAAGTGTCGCCCCAGGAGGTAGTACCGGAGTGACTCGACTGCCCATTTTACTGCGAGACACTCCTTCTCGATGGTACTATAGTTCTTCTCGCGGGGAAGGAGCTTCCTGCTGATATACAGGACCGGGTGCTTGCTTCCCCGCACCTCCTGGGACAACACTGCCCCGAGACCTGTCTCTGACGCATCCGTCTGCAGGGTAAACCTCTTACCGAAATCCGGACTGCATAGCACTGGCTTACTACACAACCTCCGCTTCAAAGCGAGAAAGGCCCTCTGGCACGGCTCCGTCCACTGAACCGTATTTGGGGTAGCCTTCCTGGTGAGGTCTGTCAAAGGAGCAGCGAGCGTGGCGAAGCTTGGGATGAACTTCCTGTAATAGCCCGCTAGTCTCAAGAAAGATCGCACCTGGGTTTTGGTTGTAGGGACCGGCCAGTCAGCCAAGGCTTTCACCTTAGCAATCAGCGGTCTGATCTGGCCACCCCCCCCACCGATACCCCAAATACTCCGACTCACTCTTCCCAATGGCACATTTCTTTGGGTTAGCAGTGAGCCCAGCCTCCCGCAAGGATTGCAATACCCGCGCTACCCTTACACAGATGACCCGGCCAATCCTCACTGTGGATAACCACGTCATCTATGTAAGCAGCGCGTATCGCTGCTGATGGGGCCGCAAAATGCGATCCATCATCCGCTGGAAAGTGGCTGGTGCTCCGTGCAACCCAAAGGGCATGGTCCTAAATTGGTATAACCCGAAGGGAGTCGAAAACCCCCTCTCTCTGGATTCCGGGGTCAGGGTGTCTGCCAGTACCCCTTCGTTAAATCCAGTGTCGTCATAAAATGAGCCGTGCCAAGACGCTCCAGCAACTCATCTACCCGGGGCATGGGATAAGCGTCAAACTTCGATTTTTCATTAACTCGCCTGAAGTCAATGCAAAATCGAGTTGACCCGTCCGGCTTATCCACTAAAACAATTGGACTATTCCAGTCACTTTGGGACTCTTCTATTACCCCCAGTCTCAGCATTTCATCAATCTCTGTCTTTTACGCTCAGGTACACGGTATGGCCTCTGGCGAACTAGCGCCCCCGGCTCAATTTCAATGTGATGATGGGCTACTCGAGTCTACCCCGGGACGGGAGAAAACACATCAGGAAATTCCGTCACCAGCGCCCGAGCCTGACATTTCTGTGTTGGTGTCAGATTCTCTGCAATCTGTACCGACCCTGTTTTCGCCAACACAGAAAGATCAGGTCCCAGGTCGGTGACGTCATCTGCCTGCGCCACTACCAATGCCTCCGGTTGCAGCCAGGGCTTCAGGAGGTTAACGTGATAAATGTGTTTCTCTCTCCGTCGCTCCGGCTGGCAGATCTCATAATCCACCGCCCCAATCCGGCGTGTAACCTCAAAGGGTCCTTGCCACTTAGCCAGGAGTTTTGACTCAGAACTGGGTAATAATAGAAGCACTTTATCCCCCGGCTGAAATGTGCGTAACCGGGCTCCTCTATTGTATTGGGTCTCCTGTCTGTTTTGTGCCTGCTGCAAATTATCCTGCGCCCATTTTCCAACAGACTCCAGACGTTTGCGCAGGTCCAACACATACCGGACTGCATTAGTCGAATTATCCTGCTGCTCCTCCCACATCTCTCTGACCAGATCGAGCACACCCCGGGGTCTTCGCCCATACAGCAGCTCGAATGGCGAAAATCCCGTGGAAGCCTGGGGTACCTCTCTGATCGCAAAGAGAAGGGGAGGAATCAGCTGGTCCCAGTAACGCACATCACTGCTAATAAATCTGCGCAACATGCTCTTAAGGGTCTTATTAAAGCGCTCCACAAGACCATCGGTCTGAGGATGAAACACCGAGGTCCTAATGGTCTTAATTCCCAAAAGTTTACATGTCCCGCGGATTAGCCGGGACATAAAGTTGGTGCCTTGGTCGGTCAGTATCTCCCTGGGGATCCCCACCCAGGAGAAAACCTTCACGAGCTCATTGGCAACAGACTTAGCGGACATAGATCGGAGGGGTATAGCCTCTGGATAACGCGTTGCGTAATCCAAAATGACTAATAGGTGTGTGTATCCCGCCGCACTCCTTTCCAATGGCCCGACTATGTCCATCCCAATACGCTCAAACGGAGCTTCCACTAGGCAACGCGGCACCAGTGGTGCTCGTGGGACGACTCTAGGGCTAGCTTTCTGACACTCCCACACCGTTCACAAAACCGTCTGACGTCACCATCCAACCCCAGCCAATAGAACCGTGTCACAAGCCTCGCTTTGGTTTTGTCCCTACCTAAGTGACCAGACAGGGGAATAGCGTGAGCAAGCTGCAGCAAATCCTCCTTAAAGGGTTGAGGAATGAGCAACTGATGACGCATCTCCCCGTCTGGGGTAATTTGTCAACACGATACAGCAGGTCTCGATTAATTTCAAAGTGAGGGTACGTGGCGGCGGCGTCTGGGCTCGACCACCGACCATTAACCACCGCTGCTTGGTCAAAGAGCCTGCCCAGCACGTCGTCACGCCCTTGCTCGAGTCGGAAGTCACGGGAACGAGCTAAAAATCAGCTCCCATGGCTTCCAGCTCTGGGTCGGGTCGGTCCGGAGCGGAGGCAGCCGAGCCAGACCCCCTGTGCCGGCTCCGCAGCCTCCCCCCCCTCTTCACCAACCGCCCCCACCTGAAACCTCTCCGGACTCCTTCCATCACCAGCCCTCATTCTTAGTGGCCCGACGTTTCCCGTATAGTTTTTTTCGGGTCTAAATCTATGGCAAAACCAATTCGGGTCACAGAAGGGGAAGATCTCTCCAATTACTTCCTCCTTCTTGGCCAATAGGGTGGGCGGGGCTGTCAGAGCAGCTAACCAATCCTTAAACTGCCCACAGTCCCGCC
Source organism: Huso huso (assembly GCA_036884735.1). Lineage (NCBI taxonomy): Eukaryota > Metazoa > Chordata > Actinopteri > Acipenseriformes > Acipenseridae > Huso > Huso huso. Next base: position 77,195 of record JAHFZB010000261.1, on the reverse strand, counting down.
CCAGAACTACTGGTACTGGCAATTGAGGACATAACCCTACATGCACCTGCATCCCCTGCTGGCCAATCGTTATATTCACACTTATCTTAGGGTAGGAGCGTACATCCCCATGAATACATTTAATATGCACCTGTCCCAATAACCGTTTATGCCCCAGTGAGATTAGGCTATCCTGTATTAGGGACTGACCACACCCTGAATCCAGGAGCGCCTGGGTTTTTGTACCATCCACTGTCACAGGAATAACAAAACCCGTTTGCTGAAGTGACTGAGGTAATTGAACAGGCTTACCTGGTCGGCTGAGGTCACACTCCATCACGGGGCAATCCCGCGCGAGGTGTCCCACCTGCCGGCATGTCCAACACCGCGGTGGGCTGGTTTCTCGCCCTGGAGCCTCGGCAAGAGGTGGAAACACCGAGCCATCAAAGGGGCTCGACGGTAAGGAAGCCGTGTGAGACCCCGGTCCGACCCCGCAGCAGCCCGCGGGGAACCCCACGCTGCCCCGGTCCTTGGGCCGGGAGCTCCCACAGCCCCCCCGTCCAAAACCTTGTACCCCTTCCCCAGTCCCTTCGCCCCTATCCGGGGCCGGTGGGGCGGATGATGCCGCAGTGCTTCTCCCCGGCAGCCTGGCTGGCGTTTGTTCGCTGCCGGTACTGCTCTGCCAGTCGACCGCCTGATCCAGGGTGGCGGGTGCCTGCCGCTGTACCCACAGCCGTGGTTCCGAGCTAGACACTCCAGAAAGCGCTCCACCACAATCACCTCCACCAGCCTGGCTTTCGTGGTCGCATCCGGCCCATGGCGTACTCATTCAGGCGATGGGCAATGGTTCTCGGGTGCTCCTCGGGCGAGAAGCGCTCCTCCCGAAACTTCCTCCGATATCCCTCCGGTGTGGCCCCCACGCGATTCAGGATGGTGGCTTTTAGCGTGGGGTAGTCCATCATCTGGTCGGGAGACAGCGTCCTCGCTGCTGCTTGCGCCTCCCCCGTTAACTGGGGCAAGAGGTAACTGGCCCATTGGGCCTGATCCCACCCAGCAGAGGTCACCAGGGCCTCGAACACCTCAAGGTAGGCTTCGGGTCGATCCTCTGCCGTCATCTTGGTGGGTCTCATCAACCGGGGGTCAGGTCCCGCCGGTCTAGCCGCCCCTTGCACGGCAGCCGTCAGGGTCTGGCGCAGGAGATTCATCATCTCCGCGAACTGGGTGGCATCCATGCTGGTGTGCACTGCTTACAGGGGGCAGTGCCAGTGAATCCCACTTCTAAAACCACGTGTGGAAGGGTGGTGGGTAATTCACTGACACAGGACACAGAGAGGTAATTCTGAAACACCGCACAGTTGCCCAGTTTTATTATGGGAGCTTAATTTCTTTTCAGCCCGCAGAGGGCGCTATTGTCTGTGGTCTGCCGTACCAGCTATGGTAGCGACAGAGCCACAACTATACCAGGGCGGTACAGGGTACAGAGTTTCAACAAAACTATAATCAAAAGGCGAAAGGAACAGGAAAAATAAAACACAGTAAACAAAACTACAAAATAAAGGTGCTGCGCTCGGCAGCCGCCCCAACGTCGCTACCCAAGCGGCCCGGGTCTCCGTCCTACACTAGTGGCTCCCTCAGCCTGCTATACACTCTTCACCGGGGCTGCCCAAGAGTTTTCCCCGCTACTGCTAATTCTTTTCTTTATTTGTTTATTTATTTTTCTTGTGGGGATTTCCGTCCCTGCTGATTTTTCTCCAGCGCTTCCGCACACCTTTTACGTCTCGGAGGGCAGACCTGAGGGAACAGCAGAATATTAACTTATAGGGCCAGCAATTCCCCCAAGACCCGCCTCTCAGCCACTCAGAGAGAAGGAAAGTCCGCACCCCTCTCCCACCTCTCCGTGTCACTGCCATGACTGACAGGCGGATATTGACGAGCCGCTGCCCCCTCCCTGCAGCACTATGAACACGTCAGAAGAGTCAGCACAGGTCTCCCCCCTGTTACAGGATGGTAAACTGAAGTCTTCAGTTGTTGTACCTGTAGAAGCAGACAGAGGTCCATCGCAATACGTTTGAAAGGAGTATCGATGATGGGCAGTGGAATCAAGCGGTTCCGGAAGGAAGGAAGAGGAGCGTGTTGCTGACAGTCCGGGCATGATCGACAATAGTTTTCTACCTCCGCATGTACTCCAGGCCAACAAAAACGTTTGAGCACTCTCTCTTTTGTTTTGTCCATGCCCAGGTGTCCGCCGAGCAGGTGACTGTGCGCAAGGTTTAGCACCGTTCTTTGGAAAGGCTTGGGTACAAGTAATTGTTCAGTTATTTCTGTCTCTGTTTTGCTTACTTGATACAACAAGTCCTGTTTGAGGGCAAAATGGGGGTAGGTAAGCATTCGGTCTGGGTTCAACTGGTGCCCGTCTACTACTTGCACTTTACTTCTGGCGTGTTGTAGTGTAGGGTCCTCTAATTGTGCTGTTCCAAAGCGGCCCCTGTACTGAGTCAGGGGAGGGTTGGGAGTACTGACCTCATCCTCTGCTACTCCGTTTATCTCTGTGCTTTGGTTTTCTTCTTCCAGCAGGTTAATCTCAGGAGTTCCGTCATCTCCTTCAAAAGCCGGCCTCGCCTGGGCTTCCTCCTCACCCAGGTACACCTCTCTCCTTTTTCCCTCTTCTTCTATTTTCTGGGGGGCGGTGAATAATAACACTCTCTGGCCCCTTCGGGACTTGTCCACAACTTCTGGAAGAAAGGACAGTCATGTCCAATCAATACTGGATATGGTAACTGGTTGACCACACCCACTGTTCTGGCGAACCTTCCTTCCTGGGTGGTAATTTCCACCTGTGCGGTAGGATAAGCTTTGGTGTCCCCATGTATGCAAGTAATGGCCATGGGCCTGCATGACGGGTTCAAAGCTTTGGGAGCGTACTCTGGTGTGATCAACGTCACCATGCTCCCGGAGTCAAGCAGGGCGTTCACTTCCTGATTCTGTATTCTCACCGGACTTAGATGAGGCCCTTGACCGGGTTCCCTGACGAGCGCAGTGGTGATGTTGCACTGTTCGGTTGGTGCAGGCTCTGTTTGCATCGGTTTGTCTTTTACAGGGCAGCTCCAAGACAGATGACCCTGTTCTCCACATATGTAGCACTTCCGGGTGTCTCTCTCCACCAGTAAGATTTACAGAGAAAAACAGATTAATCTCAGTTGCATAAGTATTCAACCCCTTTGCTACTACAGCCCTAAATCAGCTCAAGTGCAAATTATTTGTTTGAAAGGTCACAAAATTAGTTAAATGGTTTCAGCCTGTGTGTACTCAAAGCGGTTTAATTTGTAGATAATTTCCCTCAGGTCTATAAAGACTTTCAAGCTGCAACTCACATAGTGATCCAACAAAGCAACCATGAAGACCAAGGAGCTTTTGAAACAAGTCAGGGATAAAGTGGTAGAGACGCACAGAGCAGGAGAAAGGTACAAGAAAATTTCAAAGGCACTGATTATCCCTCTCAGCACAGTGAAGTCCATCATTAAGAAGTGGAAGATGCATCATACCACCCAGACACTACCCAGATCAGGTCACCCTTCCAAATGTCACTCTGAAGCCAACAATGACCTTGAGAGATTTGCAAAGTTCTGTGTCTGAGATGGGAGCCAGTGTTCACACATCAACAATAAGTCGGTCCCTACACAAAGCTGGCCTGTATGAACAGGTGGCAAGAAAGAAGCCATTACTCAAAAAGCCTCATCTTAAAGCATGTATGGAGTTTGCAAAAAAGCATGTAGATGATACTGCAGACATGTGGAAAAAAGTTTTGTAGTCAGACAAGACAAAAATTTAACTTTTCAGTCAAAAAACCAAGCGTTACGTCTGGCGCAAGCCCAGCACTGCACATCACCCATTCAACACCATCCCAACTGTCAAGCATGGTGGTGGCAGCATCCTGTTATGGGGATGCTTCTCTTCAACAGGGAGTGGGAAGCTTGTCAGGATAGAGGGAAGAATAGATGGTGCAAAGCACAGGCGAATCCTCGAGGAAAACCTGTTTGAGTCAGCCAAGCATTTCAGCAGGACAATGACCTGAAGCACAAAGCCAAGAATGGTTGACCAAGAAGAAAATTAATGTTCTTGAGTGACCAAGTCAAAGTCCTGACTTGAATCCAATTGAAAATTTATGGCGAGACTTGAAGATTGCAGTCCATCGACGATCCCCAACAAACTTATCAGAACTGGAGCAATTTTCCCTTGAAGAATGGGCAAAAATGTCACCATCCTACTGTGCAAAGCTAGCAGAGACTTATCCAAAAAGACATAGAGCAGTAATTGCTGCAAAAGGTACTTCTACCAAGTACTGACTGGCTGAATACTTATGCAACCTGTAAATCCTCATATAACAGTGTTCAGTTTAACCACTACAGCTTTGAATAAAAAAAAGTTTGTTTGAAAAACTGTGCATACATTATTTGTAATTCAACAAAATGTGACATTATTGGTAGGGGTGAATACTTCTGCAAACCACTGTATATAATGGAGAGTGATTTTATTCTTAATACAAGGCGGTAAAAACGCACTGACACGTATCTGGGTAACGGATATCCGAAAAGGACTGTATATACACACACGCCCCGAGAAGAAACTGTTAGTATTAAGAAAAAAAAATTCATCGTTTTTTTTTTTGCTAGTCAGAGATGGGCTTTTGTTTCTTTGTTTTATTTTCCTTTAATATATTAAAATAAGTGACTAATAATAATGAAGAAGACGACGACAATGATGAAGAAGAAATTATAATAATTAAAACTATACCTATAAACTACATTTGGGCGTGGAGTCTGTCTGGGTAATACATTTGGTAGTGAAGGAAGACCGACTGAACAAGGCCTTTATTTGAAGGTTGAACTTGACTGAATGTGAAAACGATCCAGAGGCAAGCCGTCTGCTCTGGCGGGCAAACAACACAGCAGACGACCGAAGATGGACAGCGAATATATTAGGGCCTCTTTTAACTCCCCTCTTTGTTCAGGTAAGACCTGTTTATCTTTCTCACTTATATTTATTCTACAGCTGAAAAATAATTATGAAAATGTTCGTTGTATTTGGTGGTTGTGCTTTGCAGCATAAGCTTTTTTAAATACTACGAATCTTGCCGTTTAGACTGAGAAAGGGTAAATTATCAGTGAGAAACCTTCGGCCACGCATTAACCCTTTTAATATATTTTTGTTGCATTATACAATTTTGAAACAATATTCCAACACAAATATCTCAACAATTTTACAATTTACTTTACATTTAAACAAGACATTTATTGTGGCTCTGCCTCTGATTTTGATCATCCTCTGATCCTATGCAGCCCTGTCGGTTGTTATCATAGATAAAGACTGCATGCTTAACTGGTGGCCTGCATAAAATTGCTTTATACTACTGCATAAAACACTGGCGTCTGCACTGCCTTCGATTGTAACCATCGTTAGGGCTACTAATGGTTCCATTTTTGGGAATACCAAATTCAGTTTTTCAAAAATGTCCAATTCCATTTGTTCCCACTTTTTATCAACATATTAATTAAATATGGCATTTGAACATTAATATAATGTTGCTAGTTAAAATAAGTAAATTAATACATATTACCACAATTCATTTTTTTCAATCAGCCTCTTGTTGCTGTAATAGTAAGTAAAGCGCCTGAGTTTTGAGCTAATTTCTTCGTCGTCAGAAAATATAATTCAATTAATAAACGACCGCGGTTTAAAATTACTAATTATAGCTTCATTAAAGGCAGGTAGCGTGCAAAGAAATAAACTAAAAAAATAATGAAATACGCTATTAATTTATCTTACTAATTCGGGAAAGCTCCGCCTTGAGCGCAGTACCTTAGGTTTTAGTTTTTCAGCCTAGAAGAATGCAGTACTTTGCCATTGTTGCCGTCTTACTTGCTTTCTTATTCTCTACGTGTTTACGACTGACATTATGATAATGGTATTGACTCGTTAATGATCACGCGAGTTACAGCAAAACTTTTAAAATACTATCGCACCATCCTCACATAGATAAAAAGATGTCTCTTAACTCAGTCTTACATTGCTTTTTTTATTTTTTTCTTCTTCGTTGGTGCAGCCGCCATGTTGAGTTTCAGCAGAGACCTGAATGAATAATAAAGTCGCCAAAAAAAAAAATGGGCATGGTATGACTTCTTCAATTACTATACACTTAAATGTGTATTTTCAGCTAATGTGCTGATTACATTTTTACCAGTTTCAAAACGCTTAACATGACTTCTGAAATGGTTGTTTTTTAAAAGAGAAATAAAAATACGTCTCGAAAAAAGCCCACATTATACATCCCATTATTATGTTACAGAGTACAAATAAAATAAAAATAAAAAAATAAAAAACTAAAAAAAAAAAACTTACAGCACCAGCGTGACAGCTCATCACCAGATACTGTCAGTACTGTCCGTAAATCTCCGTGAAGCTGGCAACAATTTCAGTTCTAGCGTAACTTCCGGTGAATGCTACTTCCACATCTCAATGTCGGAACCAGCTTTTTTTTTTTTAGATAAAAACCTCTCCATCCTGTCACTCTCACATAACGGTTGGAAGAGACAGTAGCGAGAAGCTACATTAATGAATTGCTTGTCATTCATTATTAATTTAATTATTAATATTATTTTTAATAATATTATTAATCACCAAGGTCTAGCTACTTTATACCAGGTAACTATTTTAAAAACTTTCTCCTGTATTAATATATTACTGTTTTTTGCATATACCGTATAAATTACTGTAACCCATAAATTATTATTATTATTATTATTTTTTATTTATTAGCAGACGCCCTTATCCAGGGCGATTTACAATCGTAAGCAAATACATTTCAAGAATCACAGTACAAGTAATAATACAATTAAGAGCAAGATAAATACAATGACTTTGGTTCAAGCAAGTACAAGTGTGACAAAATACAATTCAATAATACCGCAGATAACAGTGACAGTGATAGTTACATCAGGATATGATTAATTACAAAATACTACAGATTAAACACTTGGCAGATTACAGTACTCTGACGTACAGGATTAAATGCAGTAAAATAGGGGGCAGAAAAGAGCAGATAAAGCGCATTTAAGGAAGGGTGATAAGTGTCCCAAGGGAAAAACAGAGGAGTTTTACAGGTGCTGTCTGAAGAGGTGAGTCTTAAGGAGGCACTGGAATGTGGTCAGGGACTGGGCGGTCCTGACATCTGTAGGAAGGTCATTCCACCACTGTGGAGCGAGGGTGGAGAAGGAGCGTGCTCTGGAGGCAGGGGGAGCGTGGGAGGAGGTAGAGCCAGTCTTCTAGTGCAGGCGGAGCGGAGAGGTCAGTGGGGGTGTAAGGAGAGATGAGGGTCTGGAGGTAGCTGGGTGCAGTCTGGTCAAGGCATCTGTAGGCTAGTACAAGAGTCTTGAACTGGATGCGAGCGGTGATCGGGAGCCAGTGGAGCAAGTGGAGTAGTGGAGTTGCGTGGGAGAAGAGAGGCAGAGAGAACACCAGGCGGGCAGCGGAGTTCTGGATGACCTGGAGCGGACGGGTGGCGGACGCAGGGAGGCTAGCCAGGAGGGAGTTGCAGTAGTCTAGGCGGGAGAGTACCAAGGCCTGGACCAGGAGTTGGGTGGCGTAATTGGTGAGGAAGGGTCGGATTCTTCGGATATTGCTCAGAAAAGAATCGGCAAGTCGTGCCAGAGTGGAGATGTGCTGGGAATAAGAGAGGTAGGGGTCCAGGGTGACTCCGCGGTTCTTAGCGGAGGAAGAGGGAGAGAGTGTGGTAGATTCCAGAGGAACAGAGATACATGCAAAAACAAGATGATAAATGATCACTGACTTAAACAATGTAATAATACTAATCTTTATTTGTATAGTGCAATCAATGTGTAATACAGCTCAAAGTGCTTTAGAAGCAGAATACAGCAGAGTAAAATAAAGAAACAAAAAGTAGAATTATTAAAAGCAGCCCAAAGCACTTTGCAAGCAGAATACAGAATAAAATACAGAAATAGAAAAGTACTATTATTAAATAAATAAATAAAAAAAACAATATTATACAAATATTTTCAAACAAGATTTAAAAATAACAAGATGGGTTGTTTTGTTATTAAAAACTGCATTCACTTAAATAATCTCATTAAAAAGAAAATAATGTAATAACTTATTGTATTGTTGTGTAGCAATGGATTCTGCATTATACGGCAGTGGTTCACATCACAGACCAAGAAAGTGGTCCACATCACTCACTGGGTACCAGCACAAAACCATTTGGAGCAAATAAAAAGGTAATTTTCTTTTTAGTATTGATGTTTTGTTAAACCTTCTCATACAAGTTTGTACCTTTAATGACTGCTGGTGTATACCCGCATACTAATGGAAATACGTTGTGTCTTATAGGATTCTGTTAACACAGACGAAGGTATGTTGTGAATGAGTAAAAACATACAGTTTAGCTGTTCAAATGAAAACACAAAAATAATCTATGTGACTTACATACCTTCAGAATGTATTATCTGCTAATAATGTATTATCTATGCATATATATCTCTTTTTAGTTTGTGATGTTATTTGGCGACTCACATCACAGAAGCCTGGCCGATGGTTTTGTGACAATGCCACTCGGCAACCTGAGATTTGGCTTCAGCTCCACTCCTGCTGCCTGTGCAGCAATATTGAGGAAGGAAATTCTGAGAGAAACCTAACCTGAAGAACCAGATTTAGTGGTTCTTTTAGCCCCTGGTAATAACCTCACCAAGAGCAACACCATCGAGGAAGCTGGCAAGGAATTTGCTACCCTTATCCACTCAGCACAGCATAGGTGAAATAAGGTAATGTAATGTAACAACTGCAATTGTTGCTGGGGGTTTAGAAAATGGGGTTGGTTGGTTGTGCCAGATTTACCTCACTGCTACTGTTGCTGGGGTTTTAGTAGTGCCCGGGCACTGAAAACATGACATTTTGGCTGGTGGGTTGTGTATTTCAGTCAGTCCTGAAAGAAATTAAGGATTTATGTAACTCAAAAAAGGGGGTTCATGTTATTTCACTCAAAAAAAAAAAAAATTAACGATTGTAACTGAAAACAATAGGGATTTTTTAATTCCTTTTATGTTATTGTAATCCTGTTTAACCTCCTTGTTGGTAGGTGGTAGTATTAGATTTTCCGACCCGGCTTATGGTTGACCTCGGCCTTTAAGATCTGTTGCGTCAGGTATACCATCGCTGTGCAGCCCGAATGAAGGTCCGATACCTCTCAATATCTGAACACTTCCCCGTCACATGCTCAGATCTGTGGTGTACTGATGGTGTACATCTCAGTGATGACTGTGGCATGCCTCTCCTTGCACAGCTCATGTGGTGTGCAGCTTACCAGCAACTGTTTGCTGCACAAGAGACCAAACCAGCAACAACAGGTTTGCAGAGCAGTAAACCTGGCCTCACTCCACGTGTGGTTGTGAGAGGATCAGCACCAGTAATCAGCAGTGCTGATCCTTTCGAGTGGGCAGAGGTGAAATACGGTACCACCGAGAAGGCAGCGGAGTAACTATTCTTGGAAATGACTCTAAGTATTAAAACTTAATTTGTGATCATCAGTTTGGTGTTATTATCTGAACTACATTTCCTCAATGTGTAGCTGCATTACAATACATTAATGTGGATTGTATGATATAAAAAAAACCTGTCATTTAATTTTAGGGCTTGAGTGGTGGTAGTGTGTACCACGTCCATGAGTCTTCGGTGCTGTGCTACCCAAAGGCGTATGGAGTGGTTCGGAGTGAGAGGCTAGGGTCAGGAGCTGTTACTGAGAAGGCAGGGAAGTGAAAGGGGAAAACATTAAAGCTAAGTAGGTCACGTATCAGTGAGGCAGTAACAGCCAGGCAGCAAGACCAGAGTGCAGGTGAGGTGAGGGTGAGGAAAGGTCCTAAAACAGCAGAGATGTCAGTGACGTAAGGGAGGTAAGACTACAGGTGTGGTGAAGGATGGAGGTAGGATTACAGATGTGAAGGAGGGAGGTAGGACTACAGGTGTGAAGGAGGGAAGTAATTCTACAGGTGTGGTGAAGGAGGGAGGTAGGACTACAGGTGTGGTGAAGGAGGGAGGTAGGATTACAGGTGTGAAGGAGGGAGGTAGGACTACAGGTGTGAAGGAGGGAAGTAATACTACAGGTGTGGTGAAGGAGGAGGTAGGACTACAGGTGTGGTGAAGGAGGGAGTTAGGAATACAGGTGTGAAGGAGGGAGGTAGGATTACAGGTGTGAAGGAGGGAGGTAGGACTACAGGTGTGAAGGAGGGAAGTAGGAATACAGGTGTAGGGGGAGAAGGAGGTAATACTCAGGTGTGGTGAAGGAGGAGGTAATACTCAGGTGTGGTGAAGGAGGAGGACTAGGACTACAGGTGTGGTGAAGGAGGGAGGTAGGACTACAGATGTGGTGAAGGAGGGTAGGACTACAGGTGTGGTGAAGGAGGGAGGTAATACTCCAGGTGTGGTGAAGGAGGGAGGTAATACTCCAGATGTGGTTAAGGAGGGAGGTAACACTCCAGGTGTGGTGAAAGAGGGAGGTAGGACTACAGGTGTGGTGAAGGAGGGAGGTAATACTTCAGGTGTGGTGAAGGAGGGAGACAGGACTACAGGTGTGGTGAAGGAGGGAGGTAGGACTACAGATGTGGTGAAGGAGGGAGGTAGGACTACAGGTGTGGTGAAGGAGGGAGGTAATACTCCAGGTGTGGTGAAGGACGGAGGTAGGACTACAGGTGTGGCGAAGGAGGGAGGTAGGACTACAGATATGGTGAAGGAGGGTAGGACTACAGGTGTGGTGAAGGAGAGAGGTAATACTCCAGGTGTGGTGAAGGAGGGAGGTAGGACTGCAGGTGTGGTGAAGGAGGGAGATAGGACTGCAGGTGTGATGAATACACTAAATATTAATTATTCAAAAACTGGATTAACAAAATTCAAATACAGAGACACTAGTACATTGTACAACAAAACATAGTGAAGAACAAGGTAAGTCATTTGGGGGAGTACAAAGGAAACTAATACAAAATGTTAAATATGATAAACAACAGTGGGTCGCAGAACATTATTCTAAGAAAACATACACTTTCTGTATTTGTAAATCCCCAAATAAAAGGAAAAGGCCTATGCTAGCCTGCGATATCTGCCATGAATGGTACATTTGAATGTGTTGGCATTCCCAATCATAGTGGTGCAGATATTGACACCATGGGCTTTGTCTGTAACTCAGACACATGCCAGCTAAAGGTACTACCAGTACAAAAGAGTTTTACATTTACAGGTAAAAAAACAGACTACCCTGAAACACTACTAAATAAAACTGTTCATGTATGGTCTTAATTTACACAAGGAACGAAAACAGACAATCTGTGTACTCCACTTGACTGTTTTAAAAACATAAGTGAAATAAATGTTGCCTTTTGTGATACTACAAATACAACTGTTAATGTCTGTTCTTATAACAAAGGAACACAAACAGATGATCTGTGTATTCCACTTGATTTCTTTAAAAACATAAGCGAAACAAATTTAAATGTGGATACACAACACATGACACCAACATGTGAGCAATATACTGTGGAATCTGTGGAGGATTCTTCAATTGAAGAAAATGATTTTAGTCAAGATACTTTACATTGTATTTTATCACAAAAGGCAACATTTGGTGATTTTACATGTTCAGTTCTGCCATCAGCTACATTCCATTTATCAATGGCAGATTGGTCTCAGCTCCTTGAGTTAAAACGTGGGAGATCTTTCCAGAAATATTCATGGGAAACCACATTTGCAAATAAAATGAAAGATTCCAATCCTTACTGTGTCATACCATTTAAAAACAATTGTTTCAGTACATCTGTAAAAAAAGCATTAAAAAAAAACATTTTAAAATAAATGGATATTGTGCTCATGAAACTTGTGCACTCACATTTGAAATTACTTTAGAGAAGCACGACAGCATTGATTTTCATATGCTGGTGAAATACTCCATTCGGTTAAATCTTTGAAAGCCAGACCATTCAGAGGACCTGAGAGGGAGCAACTGACTGGATAATTAATGTATGTTAAATACTATACATTATATAATGAAATATTGAGTAATAAAGATCCCAAGTCATTAGCTGCTTATAATAGAACAGGGGTTGGCTCCAGCACTTCTGTTCTTAGAAAATGTCATGTTTTCAGTGCGCGGGCGATACTACAACCCCAGCAACAATGACTGAAATACACAACCCACCAGACAAAATGTCATGTTTTCAGTGCCCGGGCACTACTACAACCCCAGCAACAATGACTGAAATACACAACCCACCAGACAAAATGACATGTTTTCAGTGCCCGGGCACTACTAAAACCCCAGCAACAATGACTGAAATACACAACCCACCAGACAAAATGACATGTTTTCAGTGCCCGGGCACTACTAAAACCCCAGCAACAATGACTGAAATACACAACCCACCAGACAAAATGACATGTTTTCAGTGCCCGGCACTACTAAAACCCCAGCAACAATGACTGAAATACACAACCCACCAGACAAAATGACATGTTTTTCAGTGCCCGGCACTACTAAAACCCCAGCAACAATGACTGAAATACACAACCCACCAGACAAAATGACATGTTTTCAGTGCCCGGGCACTACTAAAACCCCAGCAACAATGACTGAAATACACAACCCACCAGACAAAATGTCATGTTTTCAGTGCCCGGGCACTACTAAAACCCCAGCAACAATAGCAGTGACATAAACCAACCCCATTTTCTATTCACTATGAGTCTGTTCATTAAATTTAACCCCCTTTTTACTGAGTTGCAATCCTTAATTTTTTTCAGGAATGGCTGAAATATACACGATAGATTTTTACAAACAAAATATATAACAGAATATAAAATAAACAAATAGAAATACAATAAGCAATATAAACAAAAATAAAGATAAATACAATAAGGCATTTTTTTAGCAGATTATTTGAGAATTATTTTTTAAATACGCTTTCGACCCTCTCTGACTGACTTACCGGAAGTTGCATAATGTTGCCAGCAACTGTTGCTCGCTTCACACAGGGTGTCAGTAATATATCCCGTCGGTCTCGATTTTTTAGTTTCATGTTTAGACATTTTAAAACAGGGTGTTTGTGAACTCTATGGAGTTCGAGAAGCTGCCCTTACAACACTTTAAAAATAATAATAAAAAAAAACATATACTGGTATGCATTACAAAATAGATACATAGATAGGAAATGTAACAGGGTTACGATTATACACGCCGTGACTGAAGATAGATCCCTACACACAGCACAAAATGACAACAAAGGAAGTTATTTCCTTTTAAAAGGAACGACTTCTCACATGAAGCATTACAATATACAAGATATCTGCACTGACATAATCCAGAATATTGGATTATGTCAGTGAAAACATTCATATTGCACTTAATACCAGGCATAATCAACTTCAATCACAATTTATTAGGCATACATGCTTTTGTTTTTGATACCTTCTTTTTCAAACATTTACCATTGTCGTAGCATTTCTAAATGCCTTCTCAGTGAGACTTGGAGGATACATTATTATAGGGTAGTTCACCCTGCCTTGTAAATGAAAGCCTAGCTAGTCCTGCAAGACTGGAGGTTGAATACAAGCTGGTTGAGCTGTCCTGATACAGCGGAGTGCAATGCTTTTCTATGGGGACAATAGTGTGCAGTGACACTGGATTTAGAATAGGCCAGATATCAGAGGGTTATTTTTTAGTTCTGTTTTCATGGATTAGGGTTTTATATTGAAGAATCTATTATAAGCAGTTATTCGCTTCTTAGTCGACTGATTGCCTGTGAAGCCCCAGGGTGACGTATAAGACAGGGTCCCTCTCTGCAAGTTTGTTGATGAATTTCTCGCTTGCGGAAGTCCCCTTTTTCCTCACCATGTCGATCAGGCAGCTTGCCTTGTCCTTGGTGCAGGTCTGCCCCTCCTTCACACTCTCCACCTCGCCATCGTTCAACACATTCATGTGCAGCATGTCATCCAGCAGGTCCCGGATTACTGAGGCGTTCAGCCCCTCGATGAGCCTCGTCCTCACCGCCTTCAACCTCTCACCTGAGACACAACAAGCCATCATTAATCCAGCACTCAAAATACAGCAACACAGAGCCTTCAACCTCTCACCTGAGACACAACAAGCAATCATTAATCCAGCACTCAAAATACAGCAACGCAGAGCCTTCAACCTCCCACCTGAGACACAACAAGCCATCATTAATCCAGCAGTAACACACTCAAAATACATCAAGAACACTCCAGCCATGGTAGTTATTTCAACACGAGCGCCGTGCAGCAAACGTTACTGTTTTCAGATGTTGAGGTTTTGTGTTTTTAAAAATGTATTCTAAACTGATTTTTTTCTTTATAGAGTTCTTATAAAAAAGCTAATACTTTTTGACATAGATAAACACATTTTTATTATTATTTTGTTATTTAGCAGACGCCTTTATCCAAGGCGACTTACAGAGACTAGGGTGTGTGAACTGTGCATCAGCTGCAGAGTCACTTACAATTACATCTCACCCGAAAGACGGAGCACAAGGAGGTTAAGTGACTTGCTCAGGGTCACACAATGAGTCAGTGGCTGAGGTGGGATTTGAACCGGGGACCTCCTGGTTACAAGCCCTTTTCTTTAACCACTGGACCACACAGCTGCATGTAGTCAAAAAGCAAATCAAATAGAGACTGCATTAAAAATTGATGTTTGAATCCTGAACTGGGAGTACATCCAAACCTGAACTGTTTTTAAATCTCGCCTTAAAACATATTTATTTAAACTGACATTCTTTTAATTAGTTGTTTTTATTATCTTGATTTTTAATGTTGTTAGTTGTTTGTATCCAATTCTGTATAGGTGATGAGTTTAGTTTTATTGCTATTGTACTTGTCTTCCTTTGCTGTGTTAAGCGCTTTGTGATAATCCTTTATGAAAGGCGCTATATAAAGTAAAGATGGGGGGGTGAAATAAAAGTGATTACCACTTACCAGGTGGAGCTTGACCTGATGAACTGAAACCTGAGAAAATAAAAGTACTATTATACACACCTATATTATATATATACACACACAGTCACCTCCAGAATTATTGGCACCCTTGATAAAGATGAGCAAAAAAGGCTGTACAAAATAAACAACACGGGTAATGAGCTATATTTTATGCTTAAATATATGGGAAAACCATATTCTTTTATTCTAATACAATTGCTCAGAGAAAAAGTTTTTTATTAACAAGTAATACACATTTTTCTCAAAAAGATAGGTGTCAGAATGTATCTTGCCCCCACGCACAGAGAGGCAGATGGTTCGGGAGGCATAGGGAAATACAAGGGCCACAGTTGAAGAATTACATAACTTGGTTGTATCTTGGGGTCACCAAGTCTCCAAATCTACAATTAGACGCCACCTCCATGTCAATAGGCTATTTGGAAGGGTTGCCAGAAAAAAGCCTTTATTGAGAGCAACCAACAAATGTAAGCGCCTGGAGTTTGCTAAACGGCATTGACACTTCGATTGGAACCGGGTGCTATGGTCAGATGAGACAAAAATAGAGCTCTTTGGCCACACACACCAGGGGTGGGTTTGGCGTCGAAAGAAGGATGCTTGTGCAGAAAAGAACGTCATACCTACTGTAAAATATGGTGGTGGATCTTTGATGTTATGAGGCTGTTTGCCTCCACTGGTCCTGGGGCCCTTGTTAAGGTCAAGGCATCATGAACTACACAGTACCAGGGCATTTTAGCCAGAAACCTAGTTGCCTCTGCCAGGAGGCTGAAACTTGGCCGCAAGTTGATCTTCCAGCAAAACAATGACCCCAAGCACATCAAAATCCACAAAAAGAAATGGTTAATTGACCACAAAATCAACATTTTGCAATGGCCATCTCAGTCTCGGACTTGAACCCCATTGAAAACCTGTGGTTTCAATTGAAGAGAGCAGTCAATAAGCGCAGACCAAGGATATCAAGGATCTGGAAAGATTCTGTATGGAGGAATGGTCTAAGATCCCTTCCAATGTGTTCTCCAATCTCATTAAACATTATAGAAAAAGACTCAGTGCTGTTATCCTTGCAAGGAGGGTGCACAAAGTACTGAAAACAAGGGTGCCAATAATTGTGACACTTCATTTTTTTTGGAAATAAATTTATAATTTGAGAAATGTGTAATTTTGGTTGATTCCATTGAATCATTATAAAGTGGAAAATTACAATATAGCTCAGTACTGGTATTATTTATTTTATAGTCTTTCTTGCTCATCTTTATCAAGGGTGCCAATAATTTTGGAGGTGACATATATATATATATATATATATATATATATATATATATATATATATATATATATATATATATAAACACTGTTATTAACAAAACTGATGAGCAAAAACAACAAAAAGGTCTTTCTTGATTAAAGTTTGAAGCTTTTGTACTGAACATTATTGGCTCATCAGTCCTGAGGTTTATAGATTGTACACATTTTCCATGTTTCCTTCCAGTTGAAAAACAAAGAAATCCCAGTTGAACAGATTCACATATTTTATATAGTTATTATTGAATCCATATTTTATCAAAAGCTGGCAAAATGTAATGACTGCTAGTTTTTCAGGTAACTTAAAATTACAAATGAACCCTCTTACCATCAAGCAATACTCTGCGAGACCAGACCGAAGCATCCCTTCTGGTGCTTTTGAAAACTTTAACAGTCAGCTCTTCCACGTCATTGTTCAAAAAGATTTCAAATGTTGGGGGGAAGTTGGGACCGTAGTCTCTTACAAAATCATAAGTCTAAGATTGAAAAAGAAACAATCTTTTGAATAGCTCACATATTTAGAATAATTATAAACCCCAAAGAATGTGTAAATATATAACGCAATAAAGCAGCAGCCTCTCTCTGTGTTTTATATAGGTTTGGTTTTGCTGGCTTTCTAGTCTCTTGAACATATCAGCTCAACACCTTCAAGTTTGATATAAATTACAAAAGGGGAAGAAACTAATTAATCAAAATAATGAAGTCTGTGTTTTCCAGTAATTCTGGGATTGCAGAACATCATCACCCCTACGTAGTGATTTTGTTTAATTCCATTTTACCATTCAACTTAGTAAATTACTGTATAATGGGGAATTACTGTATGATGAGCAATTGATATATCATTGGAATGACAATACTGTATCTGACAGGGTGTGGCAATAGCAAAATGGATATATTTTTTATAATTTGTAGATGAAGTGTAACAAATATGAGCAAACATGATTACATTATACAATGTGGCATATTACATTATACAAACACACACTCCCAAACAGATCTATGTTTTAGTCAGCTAGAGTAAAGTAAAGCTTAGCTTACATCTGGTTGTACATGAGCGTTTTCCTGGTCACATGAAACGCTGTACTTTTCCTCTTCCAACACAACACAGTGTGAACTTGTCTCAATGAAAATACTGTCTTTTTGCTTCTCTTGCACCTTTGAAGGGGAGGGAAATGTTTTATATTGATTAAACCCGAAAGACCAAGAGCTTGTCAGAAAAATCATGAGTATTCATTTCCATAATAGTAATACGATTATTAACTAAAATTCAGATATTTTTGTATATCAACTTTAATGTGGTTCTCCAGTCCTTTACTTACGTCGTCCAAAACAACATTTGAGGAGAGCAAGAAAACATTCAGCTTCTTTATCTTAGTCAGCTTCCTGAGAAACAGAAGCACCTGAGCTTTACTTTGAGTTTTATAGTTCAGGAGTCTTCTCACGAGACCAAAGAGAGACATTTCTGTCACTTTTATCTTGATGTGAGTTTCTGTCACTTCGCTTGGTTTAATCATCTCAACATTTTCATTTTTGTAGTGTGCCACCATCAAGTGATTTTGATCTTCTGAAAAAAGAAAAAAAAAGATGAAAGGAGTTTAAATTTAAACCGAAAAAGACAAAACAAAAAATGCCACTAAAGAGAAATCTTTAGACTGCTGGTTCTAAAACATAATGCAGGATTTCTTGAAATAATATACCAGCGAATGTGGGGTTTCTTTCTCATCTGCAGTGACATGTGTTACAGTTTTACCTGATAGTCACCAACAGGACTGCACTTTTGTGGCTGCTTTAGACACATGTCTGCTTGTTCTCGTGCTTGTTATTCGCTCCCTCTCATGTATTTGAGTTCAGGGACTGTAAATAACAAATTGTTAAGATAGCTTGAGTTTCAGCAATTTCAAGTTGCCACTGACCAGAGGAGCACTCCGAATGTGGGAAGGAAAGGTGCTCCAGTGCTCCACTTGGACTGTTTACATCATACAGCGGGCCGGCAGGAAGCAGGGAGCTCTGGTCTAGGGGACACTTCTCCCATTGCTCAGTCCCATACACAACTTCAGCTGGAGACGCCACGTCAAAAATCAGAGCTGTGATCTCACACTGGTATTCTCCTTCTTTCTCAAATGAAAACCTAGACGTCAGAACAAAACATTAAAAAAGTGACTGCTAGCGTACAGGGTGTGCTGTATGATACAAGCATGAGGAAATAAGCACACGTATTAAACATATGGGTATCTGGCCCCACACTCTAGAGTTTAAGTCCATAAGGAATACAATGCATTTTTAATGCATACATTACCTGTAGTATTTATGGTATCCCTCATGGTGTATTGTAGGCCGAAATGTTCTTAATTCTGTGACCTAAAACAGATAAACAACTTGTTCACATATACTTCACAGAATTGTTTAAAGTGCTGACTTATTTCAACTTTAAAATGTCTTTGAGTTCAATCCCAATTTTATTGTATTATATATATATATATATATATATACAGACGTGCTCAGATTTGTTGGTACCCCTCCACAAAAAACAAAGAATGCACAATTTTCTCTGAAATAGGGACCGCTAACCTAATATTTTGTTGCACAACCTTTAGAAGCAATCACTGCAATCAAACGTTTTCTGTGTAGCTCTCAGTGAGACTTCTGCACCTGTTAACAGGTAGTTTGGCCCACTCTTCCTGAGCAAACTGCTCCAGCTGTCTCAGATTTGATGGGTGCCTTCTCCAGACTGCAAGTTACAGCTCTTTCCATAGATGTTTGATGGGATTCAGATCAGGACTCATAGAAGGCCACTTTAGAATAGTCCAATGTTTTGTTCTTATCCATTCTTGGGTGCTTTTAGCTGTGTGTTTTGGGTCATTATCCTGTTGGAGAACCCATGACCTGCGACTGAGACAGAGCTTTCTGACACTGGGCAGTACGTTTTGCTCCAGAATGCCTTGATAGTCTTGATTTCATTGTGCCCTGCACAGATTCAAGGCATCCTGTGCCAGGCGCAGCAAAGCAGCCCCAAAACATAACCGAGCCTCCATGTTTCACTGTAGGTATGGTGTTCTTTTTCTTTGAAAGCTTCATTTTTCGTCTGTGAACATAGAGCTGATGTGACTTGCCAAAAAGCTCCAGTTTTGACTCATCTGTCCAAAGGACATTCTCCCAGAAGGATTGTGGCTTGTCAATATGCATTTTAGCAAATTCCAGTCTGGCTTTTTATGTTTTTCTTTCAAAAGTGGAGTCCTCCTGGGTCTTCTTCATGGAGCCCACTTTTACTCAAAAACGACGGATGGTGCGATCAGAAACTGACGTACCTTCACCTTGGATTTCAGCTTGTATCTCTTTGGCAGTTATCCTTGGTTCTTTTCTACCATTCGCACTATCCTGTTCAATCTGGGGTCGATTTTTCTCTCTTGCCACGCCCAGGAGGTTGGCTATAGTTCCATGGACCTTAAACTTCTTAATAATATTTGCAACTGTTGTCACAGGAACATCAAGCTGCTTGGAGATGGTCTTGTATCCTTTACCTTTACCATGCTTGTCTATTATTTTCTTTCTGATCTCCTCAGACAACTCTCTCCTTTGCTTTCTCTGGTCCATGTTCAGTGTGGTGCACACAATGATACCAAACAGCACAGTGACTACTTTTCTCCATTTAAATAGGCTGTATGACTGATTACAAGATTGGAGACATGTGTGATACTAATTAAAGAAACTAATTAGTTTGAAATATCACTATAATCCAATTATTTATTATCTTTTCTAAGGGGTACAAACAAATGTGTCCAGGCCATTTTAGAATATCTTTGTAGAATAAGCAATAATTCATCTCTTTTCACAGCTTCTTTGCTTTATTCTATGACATACCAAAGGCATGCAAGTATACATGATAAAATAGCTTTTAATTTCATCACTTTTCAGGAGGAATGAAGCATTATTTCAATGAGCTGTAAGGGTACCAACAAATTTGAGCACGTCTGTATATATATATATATATATATATATATATATATATATATATATATATATATATATATATATAATTATTATTTTGTCTGTAAGGTCCAGTAGAAATGTGAGATTAGATGCTTTGGCAAGAGGTTTGTATACACTGAGCTGCACAAAGTTACAGCTTCCTCTGTTCAGACTAGTTCTCGATTAAAGAATACTTTACTTACTTCCTTTTAATGCAATATGAAGATTAATCTGATTTTTGAAATCCTGTATTCAAATGACAGCAGACAGCAGTTACTTGCCGATAGTAATTACCTCATTTTCAGCAGCTTCACACATCGAATGATAGTCTTGGCTTGTTTCAGACACAGGATCACAATTACCTGTCAGAGTTAGAGAGTAAATAATTGAGAGCTGCAGTTTCATATCTCAAGCTAGAACATCTGAAAGAAATAGTGTGAACAAATCTGAGACCACATGCTCAAGGTTTTGATACTAATGAGAGATGGAGTTTTCTACTGCACGGTACTTTCCTGTTTAAAGGTTATGAATTTTAATTTAGAAAGTCAATTATGTGCTGCTTGTGCTTCGAGGCTGTGCTGTGCCGTGAATAGATGCCTTTGTGAGTTTCATGTACCATGTCCTGTTATTGCATGACAGAACTATTTGGAATCCAAATAGAGAGCCTTGAATAGTGTATTTCCATACTGTATGTAAAAATAATGTAAAATGTTACACTTTCCAACATTTCTGACAATAGTGACCTTCTCACCTTTCAAGACTTAGTTACACATTTTACTTTGCCTGGGACTACTTTTTCTTTTATTTTAGACTACAAGCTCTTTTGAAAACCTGTGGCGTCTCCTGGGGGTCAAATTTATCAACACATCCCATCACTGAATGGGTCTCGGATGCTAATACAAGGGGTATGGTGGCATCTATTTACTCAAAATTACTTAATAAATCGTATAAACCTCTGAATATTACTAAATTGAGGGAAAAAGACAGACTTGTTGACTGACTTGTTGATTGGGCGAATGTATGGAATAATTATTATTATTATTATTATTTATTTCTTAGCAGACGCCCTTATCCAGGGCGACTTACAATCGTAAGCAAATACATTTCAAGTGTTACAATACAAGTAATACAATAAGAGCAAGAAATACAATAACTTTTGTTCAAGTGTGACAAACCACAATTCAATAATACAGCAGATAATAGTGATAGTTACATCAGGATATGATTAAATAGTGATAGTTAAATAGTGAATAATACATTAATTGCATCAAAGAATCCTAACCATCAATTAAAATATTACAAACTACGCCATAGATTATACATGACCCCACGTAGGAGATTCCTGATGAAGCTCTCCTCCCATCCATATTGTGAATTCTGCACACTGCGTGTAACGGGCACCCTGCTCCTCATGGTATGGGAATGTCCTGAAGTGTATGCATTCTGGACCAGAGTGTCTGACACACTATCTTCTCTGATCGGGGTAGAACCTCCAGGGTAAATAAATAAAAAATGTCCACTCTGGAGTGAAACAGATGAGAATATTAACTACGGTCCTGCTGACACAACATATTTATGTTATAGTTATTCTAGAGATCCAAAAGGACGGGGTGGGGGTGGGAAAGGGTTTTTGTTCTGTATTCCTTCTGTATTTTTTTCTCTCTTGTTGTGTTGCTTCTTTTATGCATTGAAAAGCAAATTCAAATTTGATACACGTAAAAGCTATATTAAAAACACATGTATAACAAACTGTACAAGTTTAAGCACTTCTCCTTTTAAATGCCCCTTACCTTTCTCCTTCTTATACTGGGCTCAGTTCCTGGGAGTCCTTCCATCCCTCTGACTGCTCCTCTCCCACCTTCCTTCCCTCTGACTGCTCCTCCTCCACCTTCCTTCCTTCTGACTGCTCCTCCTTCACCTTCCTTCCCACTGACTGCTCCTCCTCCACCTTCCATCCCTCTGACTGGTCCTCTCCCACCTTCCTTCCCTCTGACTGCTCCTCCTCCACCTTCCATCCCTCTGACTGCTCCTCTCCCACCTTCCTTCCCTCTGACTGCTCCTCTCCCACCTTCCTTCCCTCTGACTGCTCCTCCTTCACCTTCCTTCCCTCTGACTGCTCCTCCTCCACCTTCCATCCCTCTGACTGCTCCTCCTCCACCTTCCATCCCTCTGACTGCTCCTCCTTCACCTTCCATCCCTCTGACTGCTCCTCCTTCACCTTCCTTCCTCTGACTGCTCCTCCTCCACCTTCCATCCCTCTGACTGCTCCTCCTTCACCTTCATTCCCTCTGACTGCTCCTCCTTCACTTTCCATCCCTCTGACTGCTCCTCCTTCACCTTCCTTCCCTCTGACTGCTCCTCTCCCACCTTCCTTCCCTCTGACTGCTCCTCTCCCACCTTCCTCCTTCCTCTGACTGCTCCTCCTCCACCTTCCTTCCCTCTGACTGCTCCTCTCCCACCTTCCTTCCCTCTGACTGCTCCTCCTCCACCTTCCATCCCTCTGACTGCTCCTCCTTCACCTTCCTTCCCTCTGACTGCTCCTCCTTCACCTTCCATCCCTCTGACTGCTCCTCCTTCACCTTCCATCCCTCTGACTGCTCCTCTCCCACCTTCCTTCCCTCTGACTGCTCCTCCTTCACCTTCCATCCCTCTGACTGCCCTCCTTCACCTTCCATCCCTCTGACTGCTCCTCCCCCACCTTCCATCCTCTGACTGCTCCTCCTTCACCTTCCTTCCCTCTGACTGCTCCTCCTTCACCTTCCTTCCTCTGACTGCTCCTCCTTCACCTTCCTTCCCTCTGACTGCTCCTCCTCCACCTTCCATCCCTCTGACTGCTCCTCCTTCACCTTCCATCCTTCTGACTCCCTCCTTCACCTTCCTTCCCTCTGACTGCTCCTCCTTCACCTTCCATCCCTCTGACTGCTCCTCCTTCACCTTCCTTCCTCTGACTGCTCCTCCTTCACCTTCCATCCCTCTGACTGCTCCTCCTTCACCTTCCATCCCTCTGACTGCTCCTCCTCCACCTTCCATCCCTCTGACTGCTCCTCCTCCACCTTCCATCCCTCTGACTGCTCCTCCTTCACCTTCCTTCCCTCTGACTGCTCCTCCTCCACCTTCCTTCCCTCTGACTGCTCCTCCTTCACCTTCCATCCCTCTGACTGCTCCTCCTTCACCTTCCTTCCCTCTGACTGCTCCTCCTCCACCTTCCTTCCCTCTGACTGCTCCTCCTCCACCTTCCATCCCTCTGACTGCTCCTCCTTCACCTTCCTTCCCTCTGACTGCCCTCTCCCACCTTCCTTCCTCTGACTGCTCCTCTCCCACCTTCCTTCCCTCTGACTGCTCCTCCTCCACCTTCCTTCCCTCTGACTGCTCCTCCTTCACCTTCCATCCCTCTGACTGCTCCTCCTTCACCTTCCATCCCTCTGACTGCTCCTCCTTCACCTTCCTTCCCTCTGACTGCTCCTCCTCCACCTTCCATCCCTCTGACTGCTCCTCCTTCACCTTCCCTCCCTCTGACTGCTCCTCTCCCACCTTCCATCCTCTGACTGCTCCTCTCCCACCTTCCATCCTCTGACTGCTCCTCCTTCACCTTCCATCCCTCTGACTGCTCCTCTCCCACCTTCCTTCCCTCTGACTGCTCCTCCTTCACCTTCCTTCCCTCTGACTGCTCCTCCTTCACCTCCATCCTCTGACTGCTCCTCCTTCACCTTCCATCCCTCTGACTGCTCCTCCTTCACCTTCCATCCCTCTGACTGCTCCTCCTCCACCTTCCATCCTCTGACTGCTCCTCCACCTTCCTCCTGCTCCTTCCTCTGACTGACTGCTCCTCCTTCCCTTCCATCCCTCTGACTGCTCCCCTCCCACCTTCCTTCCCTCTGACTGCTCCTCCTTCACCTTCCTTCCCTCTGACTGCTCCTCCTCCACCTTCCATCCCTCTGACTGCTCCTCCTCCACCTTCCATCCCTCTGACTGCTCCTCCTTCACCTTCCTCCCTCTCCCCTCCCACCTTCCTTCCCTCTGACTCCTCCTTCACCTTCCACTGCTCCTCCTCCACCTTCCATCCCTCTGACTGCTCCTCCTTCACCTTCCTTCCCTCTGACTGCTCCTCCTCCAACTTCCATCCATCTGACTGCTCCTCCTCCACCTTCCATCCCTCTGACTGCTCCTCCTTCATCTTCCTTCCCTGTGACTGCTCCTCTCCCACCTTCCTTCCCTCTGACTGCTCCTCCACCTTCCTTCCCTCTGACTGCTCCTCCTCCACCTTCCATCCCTCTGACTGCTCCTCCTTCACCTTCCTTCCCTCTGACTGCTCCTCCTCCACCTTCCATCCCTCTGACTGTTCCTCCTCCACCTTCCATCCCTCTGACTGCTCCTCCTTCACCTTCCTTCCCTCTGACTGCTCCTCCTCCACCTTCCATCCCTCTGACTGCTCCTCTCCCACCTTCCTTCCCTCTGACTGCTCCTCTCCCACCTTCCTTCCCTCTGACTGCTCCTCCTCCACCTTCCTCTGGGATGCCTTCTCCTCCATCATCCACCACCATTTAGATGCCTGAACCTGCTCCTCCAATCCAGTCTGGAAAACACCAGCTATCACTCAGAGATAGAAAGAGCAAAAACACTCCTGGGGAGGGAAGTTCACTTTCTTATAAGTTTCACATAACAATTTAGGATCAAGTGTTTAAATTTATGGTGAAGGCTACATAAACCTACATTATAGTAAAGGGTTTTAAGTAGCAATTAATGAATTAAAAACAAAAACATGCAAGTCACAAAGTTACTGAGAAGGAAAGCCAAGGAGAGGACTGAGAAGGAGAGTCAAGGAGAGGACTGAGAAGGAGATTCTTGGTAAATAACTGCTGCTTTTCAACAACCTTGTGTTTATCAATTTGTCTGTAATGTTCCATTCACATCCATGGCGGGGAATGTGTGTTACTGATGTACTTGTTTTGTAAAGCTGATTCTCATTCATCTTCGGCATTGTTGCTGTTAGTGGTGTTTGTTTTGTAGATGGTTTGTCAAGAAAACTTTCTGTGACAGAGAGCACTTATGTAAAACAGACTTTGTTGGAAATTTTGACTCTTAACTTCACTAAAGGGGTTAGTGTCCTGGTAGGAACACCCTAGTCAGTGGAGTAGCTAGGGGGTGGTTTTAGGGGTTTGAACCCCCCCGAAATTCATTATCCAACAACATGGGAGAAAAAAAATGTCAGCCCCCTGCAAAACTGTAAACCCCCATCCCAACCAATGTAAGCTCTGACCTGTGAGCTGTTTGCTTCGCTGCTGTCTAAGCACACTTAAAAAAAACAGTCAAACACTTAGGGTGTGTTCGTCAACTGAATCTGACGCTCTGAAAGAGCATTTGAGAAATCTCTTCGGAGTGCTTCAGATCAGAATTATTTTCTTTAGTTTTCGAACAACCTAAAATGGTTTGAAAATGGAAGTTGTCAGCGAGACACAAAAGTTCTGGTTTTCTCAATGATTGAAAACACTTAAATACTTAATGGTAATGTTTTACACGCTCTTCAATCTGACAGTGTGGATGAAAATGTAAGACGGTCGTTTGTGGAAGATGTAATACTGATAGCACTATTATTAACTATGATCATTATGCAGCTGTGCTGTTTAATGGCTTTTTGTTAGACCGATATAACCGATTTTTTATTTATATACTTTACTTTTTTTTTTACATGTGTTTTCAACTCAAGTCTAATACTACTGTAATTACTACTGCTGCTCTTTAGTTTCATTTATTTATTTTTTTGTGCGGTGGTACTGTTTAAAAAAAAAGAGAAAAATGGTCAGTGCTAATTGGTGTTGAACAAGGCAGTGTGTAGACGACTCCTCCCCTTTAATCACTTCAAAATGTAAAACCCAAACTTAAATTATGAGGAATATCATTTTTTTTTCTCAAAAAACATTAAAATGACAAATATAAAATAAATACTAAAAATAGGTTTAGAATATACCCAAATCAATATTATAAGCATGGGTAGTACTGATTGCAGTAGCAATAGTAGTAAAGGATTGAATTGTATAGAATAGGACAGGACAGGATAGTATTGGATAAAGGCATCTGCTAAGTGTCTATAATAATAATAATAATAATAATAATAATAATAATAATAATAATAATTAGTAGTTGTAATATGTTACACTTCTGGTGGGCTAGTTGTGATTGGGCAGAGTCCTATCATTTTTACACCAGATTTTGAGTATACTGCAAGTTTGGAGTGTAGTTGATTTTTACTTACAGAAACATTTTTATAAATTATTACTAGGCTGTCAAGCGATTACAAAAATGAATCACAATTAATCTTGAGATTAAAAAAATCTCAGATAATCTTGGTTTTAATTGCATATTAATTGATACATTTACTGCCTCTATCTCATTTAAAATGTGTTTTAGTACTGATGCTATTGTAATGTTGGAATGCATTCTCTATTGTTTTGGCCAGGTTACAGTATTTGCACTATTCAGATTATTTTATTAGTGTAGAATTAATACAGCAAAAATGATTTGTTGTACTGCGCAGCTAATGCTACTGTAGTTTTAACTGGAAGACCTTACGCACTGTGACAGGGCTGCTGAACTGTGGGGATACTGGTGGTGTCGAGGGGGAGAGATTGTTACCATGTGGTACTTTGAGTAAGTTTCATTGAGCTCTGTATCCTAATGCTGTAACTAATCTGTTACAAGGAAATAAAGAATATTGCTAAGAGGGACAAGACAGGAGTGTGATTAACGTGTGTTAAAAAATGTATCTCCCTGTGACAGGGATGGACGAGTGGTGACGTCACGGCAGAAGAAGGGACAACAAAAACAAAAGGTACGGTGCAGTGGCGCGGGCGCCGTTTTATTTAAAGCAAACAGAAATAAAATAAATATTTAAACAAAAATAAACACTTGCTCACAGAGCAAAACAAAAGGTTTAAACAAAATAAAGTCACGAACACTAAACCAATAGGTCAGGCTGGGCTATAGCCTTCACTGTACCTATATCTGCTTTAATTTGCTTTCGCTCTCGCTCCAAACACCCACCCTGAGCTAGAGAGCTGCAGGCTTTTTATAACAGGTGACCATCTCCCGATTAGCAACAAATTAAATCACCTAATTAATTCGGGAGATGGCCACCTTCTGCAGTTTAATTATTACTCCTGGCAGGACGAGCACCGATCTCGCCTCTGCCAGGACACGTTTTAAAAATAAACAAAACAATAACACATACGGCGCTCGCCGACAAATACAATACAATAAAAATAATACAAAATAAATACACTGCACAGGGGCGGAGGGGACCCGATCTAAAATAAATAAACAATACCATTAAACAGCAGGGCTTTTCTTCCAGCCCTGCTACATATCCCCTCCTTGTGCGAAGCTTTTGGCCCCAACGGCCACCTCCCCTCAGTCTCAATGTCCTGGAAGAGGGGAAAGCAAGTTGCTTCTGGGGGGGTGGCCATGGTGGAATCTCCGGCACCCCAATTCTTCGTGGCGGCAGCTCCCTCTTCCGGGGCTCCTCCACACTCTCCTGCCCATGAAATTGCGGCTGGGGAAGCTGGTCTCCTGACCTTCCCCTCCTCTTCATGGCCAGCAGTTCCCTCCGTGGGGCTCTGACCACACAAACTCCTGCCCGAAAGTGCGGCTGGGGGAGCTGGTCTCCTGACCTTCCCCCCTTCTTCATGGCAGGCAGTTCCCCTCCGTGGGCTCCGACCACATGATCTCCGGCCGCGAAAGTGCGGCTGGGGAGCTGGTCTCCTGACCTCCCCCTTTCTTCATGGCCGGCAGCTCCCCTCCGTGGGGCTCCGACCACATGATCTCGGCCCGCGAAAGTGCGGCTGGGGGAGCTGGTCTCGGACCTCTCCCCTTTCTTCATGGCCATCAGTTCCCCTCCGTGGGGCTCCGGCCATAGTGTGGCGACCCCAGGCGGATCCCTGGCGATCCCAGGCGAAGCAGAATCCCTGGCGACCCCAGGCTTAAGCCGGATCCCTGGCGACCCCAGGCGAAGCCGACGGTGGGAAGGGAGCCCTGGCCATGAAGGCGGCAGCAGGAGCTCCACTTCTCCCAATGGTGGTGGTGGTGGAGGTAGAGGTGGCTCCTGCTCCTCTCTCTTGACGATAAAGGCAGGGGCTCCCTCTTCTGGCGGCCAAGGCGACGGGGCTCCTCCCTTCAGGCGGCCAAGGCGGCAGGGCTCCTCCCCTTCAGGCGGCCCAAGGCGGCGGGGGCTCGTCCCCTTCAGGCGGCCAAGGCGACAGGGGCTCGTCCCCCAGGCGACCAAGGCGGCGGGGGCTCGTCCCCTTCAGGCGACCAAGGCGGCGGGGGCTCCTCCCTTCAGGCGGCCAAGGCGGCAGGGGCTCCTCCCCTTCAGGCGGCCAAGGCGGCGGGGGGCTCCTCCCTTCAGGCGGCCAGGCGGGGGGCTCCTCCCTTCAGGCAGCCAGGCGGCAGGGGCTCCTCCCTTCAGGCGGCCAAGGCGGCAGGGCTTCCTCCCTTCAGGCTGCCAAGGCTGGGGCTTCCTCCCTTCAGGCTGCCAGGCGGCGGGGCTTCCTCCCCTTCAGGCTGCCAAGGCGGCAGGGGCCTTCCTCCCCTTCAGGCTCTTGGTGACGGGGGCTCCTCCCCTTCAGGCTGCGAGGCGGCGGGGCTTCCTCTCCTTCAGGCTGCGAAGGCGGCAGGGGCTTCCTCCCCTTCAGGCTCTTGAGGCGGCAGGGCTTCCCCCCTTCAGGCTGCAGAGGCGGCAGGGCTTCCTCCCCTTCAGGCTCTTGGCGGGGCTTCCTCCCTTCAGGCTGCGAGGCGGCAGGGGCTTCCTCCCTTCAGGCTGCGGGCGGCAGGGCTTCCTCCCCTTCAGGCTGCGGAAGGCGGCAGGGCTTCCTCCCCTTCAGGCTGCGAAGGCAGCAGGGCTTCCTCCCCTTCAGGCTGCGGGCGGCAGGGGCTCCTCCTCTTCAGGCTGCGGGTGGCTCCTCCCCTTCTGGCAGCGGCGGCCTCCCCTTCTGGCAGCGGCGGCTCCTCCTCCTTCTGGCAGCGGCGGCTCCTCCCCCTTCTGGCAGCGGGCGGCTCCTCCCCTTCTGGCAGCGGAAGGCGGCTCCTCCCCTTCTGGCAGCGAAGGCGGCAGGGCGCCTCCCTTCTGGCTGCAACAGGGAAACCAGCAGGCATGTTCCTTCTGCTGGCGGTGGTGGAAGCGGAACCAGCAGGCATGCTCCCTCTGCTGGTGGTGATGGTGGGGCGACATGTCGTCCTCCCACGCGGGGAGGTGGCACCAGCAGGTATTCTCCCTCTGCTGGTGGTGGGAGCAACACGTCGTTCTCCCACGGCGGTGGAGGTGGAACCAGCAGGTATGCTCCCTCTGCTGGCGGAGGTGGGGCGACTCACAGTCCTCCCATGGAGACGGAGGTGGCACCAGCAGGTATTCTCCCTCTGCTGGCGGAGGTGGGAGCGACTCACAGTCCTCCCACGGAGATGGAGGTGGCACCAGCAGGTATTCTCCCTCTGCTGGCGGAGGTGGGAGAGACACCCAGTCCTCCCAGGGCGGTGGAGGTGGCACCAGCAGGAACTCTCCCTCTGCTGGCAGGTACCTGGGCTGTGGACCTTGGCCTTCCCCTTCTTGGGCTGTGGGCGCACCGACTTCCCCTCTTGGGCTGTGGGCGCACGACTCCCCCCTCTTGGGCTGTGGGCCGCACCGACTCCCCCCTCTTGGGCTGTGGGCGCACCCCCTCCCCCCTCTTGGGCTGTGGGCCTTTTGACTCCCCCCCTTGGGCTGTGGGCGCACCGACTCCCCCTCTTGGGCTGTGGGCCTGACTCCCCCCTCTTGGGCTGTGGGCGTTCGGGCTCCTCCCACTCAGGTGCAGGACGTTCGGCTCCTCCCACTCAGGCCCAGGACGTTCGGGCTCCTCCCACTCAGGCCCAGGACGTTCGGGCTCCTCCCACTCAGGCCCAGGACGTTCGGGCTCCTCCCACTCAGGCCCAGGACGTTGGGCCCTCCCACCAGGCCCAGAACGTTCGGGCTCCTCCCACTCAGGCGCAGGACGTTCGGGCTCCTCCCACTCAGGCGCAGGACGTTCGGGCTCCTCCCACTCAGGCGCAGGCCGTTCGGGCTCCTCCCACTCAGGCGCAGGACGTTCGGGCTCCTCCCACTCAGGCGCAGGACGTTCGGGCTCCTCCCACTCAGGCGCAGGACGTTCGGGCTCCTCCCACTCAGGCGCAGGACGCACCGACTCCTCCCTCTTGTCTCCCCTCCAGCAGCTGTAATCCCAGTCTTCAGGGAGGGGGCAATTAACTGGGAAATGCCCCCGTTCCCCACAGATGCAGCAACAACTCAGCTGGCTTATGCTATGGAGAAGGGCTTCCCAGCTCATCTCCTCCTGTGCCTGCTGTTGTTGCTGCAGCGGCTGCTGTCTCCTCATCCTCCTTCCTCCCATCTTCCTTCCTCCCATCCTCCTCTTCACTCTCCTTTTCTCTCTCCACACACTCAAAAACGAAAAAAAAATGAAAAAGATGCAGTACCCTCTTCTGCCTGCGTCCTGGAGGCGCTGCAATCCCACGCAGGACACCACATGTGACAGGGATGGACGAGTGGTGACGTCACGGCAGAAGAAGGGACAACAAAAACAAAAGGTACGGTGCAGTGGCGCGGGCGCCGTTTTATTTAAAGCAAACAGAAATAAAATAAATATTTAAACAAAAATAAACACTTGCTCACAGAGCAAAACAAAAGGTTTAAACAAAATAAAGTCACGAACACTAAACCAATAGGTCAGGCTGGGCTATAGCCTTCACTGTACCTATATCTGCTTTAATTTGCTTTCGCTCTCGCTCCAAACACCCACCCTGAGCTAGAGAGCTGCAGGCTTTTTATAACAGGTGACCATCTCCCGATTAGCAACAAATTAAATCACCTAATTAATTAGGGAGATGGCCACCTTCTGCACGAAGTTTTATTATTACTCCTGGCAGAGGACGAGCACCGATCTCGCCTCTGCCAGGACACGCTTTTAAAAATAAACAAAACAATAACACATACGGCGTCACGACAAATACAATACAATAAAAATAATACAAAATAAATACACTGCACAGGGGCGGAGGGGGAGACCCCGATCTAAAAATAAATAAACAATACCATTAAACAGCAGGGCTTTTCTTCCGCCCTGCTACACTCCCAAAAAATGAATGTGTTAATCGCAGAAGTTAACTGCGATTTTATTGACAACCCTAATTATAACCATGTGCAAAAATCTCCACCCCCTCCCCCTCCCCCCAAAACAAAATCCTGGCTACGCCACTGACCCCAGTGACAGTGTTATGGCAGGTGTTTATAATCTTTGTCTAATCCTGAATTATAACTGTTTACAAAAATATTACTTAAGGGAACCTGTTCTGTGAGTAAGAATGCTGACTTAACCGAGATAAACTACATTATATGCAAAAACAATAGGATAATAGCCAAAATGACTTCCTCTTCGTAAACAAAAAATAAAAATAAAAACAGCAGCACAGATTCTGTGCTCGTGGTTATACTGTACATGCTAACCTACAGACCGAGTTTTTTTTTATACAACTGAGTGCAATGCTAGTCAATGGGAGAGAATACTGTGCAGTGCGCACAATTCAGAATGGAATAAAATGTAATAGCAAGGCAACATGCTTTCTGTTTTACTGTACGATGTGGTTTTATTTATTTGCTTACACTGTATATCAGACATAGAGGGAAACAGAAAAGGACAAAGTGAGATGTTAAGGGAGATTACTCTACCTTGAGGGTAAGATCTTCGAAAGATGGCCCCATTTCCAAACTTGAACATGCATATAGACCACTATATACATCTGCATAAAAAAGCAAAAAACACAGTACTGACAGGAGAAAACACTCAAAGAAATACAGGAAGTGGACGAAAAACTGGAAACCACCTACGATATTGAGACAGAAGTGTTAAGCAAACTGCATGACTGACTCACAGCAGATTTTCACCACAAACTTCTCTGAAGGAATTAAAGGCTTGAGTAATGGCTGCATGTACTGTAGCTCCTAAACAGAGCATGTAAGGAGATAATCTGTGAGAGACTGAGGACATAAACACGGAGGGACCAGAGCTACATAAAGATTAATTAGATTAAAAAATAAATAAAATACAGACAGCCAAACTCTTACTGCTAATCCGATATATCTTGTGTGGGTCGACTGGATCACAACTGTAATGATCATGCAACACCAGGCTCTCGTCTTTATCCACAGCGAGCTGGAAATACCTCCTCCAGTCAGCAGGATCAGGCTGGTCAATACCCTCCCTGTAACGACCTGTCGCTACTGCCCAGTCCTAGACATAAAGTGAACAGACTGAGAAAACACACACTTTTTGTAGTTGCTACTGTTATTTAAAAAAAAAAAAAGTCTAATAAACATGTCTAATAAATTAGTTTTCAGTCTGTTTTCTTTTTTCTTGTGGCTTTGAAGCAGGTCCCAGTATTTCATTCAGGTGTCTCAGACTGCTCCTCCTTATGTAGAAGTCCTACAGCCTACGGATCACCAGAAACATCAGCTACAAGCATTGTCTCTGATAACAAGATCTCTTGATTCAATGGAGTGCAATGCTTTTTAATAGGGCTAGTATTATGCAGGGGTGGAGGGTTTAGAATAGGCCCGGTCTCAAAGGGTTAGGGATTGTGGAACACCCCTAATCCAGTGAATATGCGGTTGGGGCATCTTATTACCAGCTGGATTGAAAAGACCAGGTGTCACATTGTATTTTGGATGAGGGGATATTAGGAGCTAGTTTGTGGGGTCTGAGAGAGGAAAGACCCCCACAGTTTAGTTCAAAGCAAGCAAGCACACCTCATTTCTGACCTGACCAAACCTTTGTCCTGGGATAACTTAGAAATAGAAAACTGCACAATTGTTCCTGGATTCAAACCTTGAGTCTCCTCACATAGGGCATTGAGCTGCTGCATTAACTATATCCCTCCTTGGGAAAATGAAAATATCAATCGCTGTCCTCTGGGGGAAGGTTCAAACTATCACAGATCTTTTATCTTTTAAATGAGTGCAAACCCACCTTGAATATCATTGTGTCCTCAGGTGTCGAGTCCTTCCGGTCGTCATTTTTCCATGGGATTCGAAACTGTTTTAGTGCCTCATTGATCCAGCTCAGACCAGGGTACCGCCCACTGTTGATCTGCTCCACCAACCAGGACTGAAGCCCGGTATTCTGGGGAGCATCCCTAAAACAGAATAATATAGAAACGTGGAAGAGCTAAAGATAAGAATCTATCTGTCGATCCAGCTGCCTTCATACATAGAGAAATCAATCAGTAATGCATATGTTGAGAGTAACTACAGTGTATTCCAGTGTTGACTTTAAACTACTATTATTCTTCCAATAGGAAAAAATACGGAATCCCCTTAAAAACAATACACACTGTGTGTATACCAATGGCAGCTGAGCCTTTCTAAAAGTGTGTGGGGAGGGATAAGATGTAATAAGCTACTTGATGCAAGAGAGCAAGCTTGTACTTGCATAAAGTTCAGTTAACACTTCCACTACGGTGAAAATTCTACCTGTTTGAGGTCTGACTGACATAACGTGACTTTCGGCTTGTGTATCAGGACAAATATCCACTGAAAATATACTGTATTATACCTTTCTAAACAGCTGAGAATCTGAAAATGATTAGGAGAATAATGTTGTCACTCTATGATTAAACATACCCTACGATTACCTAGTTTGAATGTAAGAAATAGGTTTTAAAATGTACTCAAATTCATTTTTCTTTAGAAATGTCTCCCTAAGTGTAATTTAGTGATCTCTAAAAAAAGTATCAGTGGTAGCCACAACCCTCAGTAACTAGGATCAGAAAGAATGTGATAAATACAGTGTCTGGTTCTCATTTTACACCAAATTGTTTGATGGGTGTGTAAGGAATGTGAAGAATTTGCCATCAGATAGATCTGGCAACTCATCAACATCTTCTGTAAAAAATATTTTCTCTTTCGGGTCGGTAAGCATTCTTGGTTATATAAAGGAATTTAGTGTGCTCTCCTGTAATGCTGTGCTTTAATATCATGGTATATACAGTAATCGAAACCAAAACCTAAGGATACTGAAATGCTGCACCTCATAATAAAAGCTATCTCTATTGGCCTGGGGCTTTATTGAAATGTATTTTGATTAAGTTTACAGGAGTGTGCAATTTTTGAAAAAATACTTCTTGTCCATGGAACGAAATGTTAGAAAAATCTACTTGTCGTCCTTAAAAATCTACTTGCCGACTCACAGCCCTACAAAACACACACACAAATAGAATATAACTTTTAGAATTATGCTTTTATTAAACAATAAACAATCAATTCGTGATTAATAATAATAATCACAAAATCAAATAAATAAAACATTTTTCAGAACATACTTGCCAAAACTGAGCCCATCTAATTTGTGTGCATTATACATGGCAAGTCCACCAAGCCAATACAGTCGGCGCCCGCCTAAATCGGGATCCTGATAAATCGGGGTTTCACTTAAATGGGATACAACCCTGGGAGACAGTTTTTCACAATGCTCGTTTAAATTGGACGTCACTTCATTTAATTGGGATACAGTATTTTATATGATGAACGGAGATCGCTTTTCAGAGCAAGACAAGTTTGCATAGCACAGTGCAGTTAGTATGCGGTACGTGAGCACACTATGACTTCATGTAATTCGTAAAACCACAGTGGTTTTTCGACTCACATGTCATCATGGCTGAGAAGCAAAAACAAGTTGATTTGCCTCTGGCTCAGAAGTTTGAACTGTTGAAAGAGCTGGAGTCTCCTGTGGTTTCTCAGGCTGTTGTGGCAAAGAAATTTGGTGTGTCAAAATCGCAGGTGAAATATGAAATAAAGATGAAATCCTGAAGCAGTCTGAAAACAACCTGTGACAGGCTGGCTTGCAGTGGTGACGTCACGGACCAGGAAGTACAGAAACCAAACAACAGTGGATGGGCGGGTGAAGCTGAATGCTATTGCACTCAGCGTGGATTTATTAAGTAAATAAACAGAAACAAAAGATTTAAACAAAACACAAAACACAAAACAAAAAAAAAAAGCGATGGCCAAACAAATAGAAACAAGTATATTTTTCTAAATATAGCAATTGTTAATTTTATATGCTCGCCGCTCTCTCTCATCTCCCGTATTCTCCTCTCTACACTTCCCTGAGTGCAGAGAGCTGCAGGTTTATATACTCTGGCCGAGGGATTAACTAGTTGTTAATTATCTTATTACCCCTCGGCCAGAGTCTGCATGCGTTTGGTAAGGATGCATGACTGTCAGCTAGTTAAATAATCAGTAGCTGATCAGCCATGCATCCTCTGAGGGTTTTTAAATATAATAATAAAAGACGCGGCGCTTTTATCCGCACCGCAAAACAAAATACAAAAATAATAAATAGGGGCGGGACACTCCGCCACACATGCCCCCCAGCGCAGCACACATGGCCTTTTCGCCACCTCCCCTCTTATTCCCTAAAGTCCCGGTTAGCAGTCCCGCGCAGGAACAGGGGCAGCAACGGGCCAAAGGTGGCGCCACGGTGGGATGTCCTCCTCCCACCCAAACAACTGTATGGCGTCCCTAGTGGACCACGCACAAAGCGGTTCCTCTGGCCAGAAAAATTTTGGGGGTGGTCTCCAGACCTGCCCCCCCCCCTTCTTCATGGCCGGCAGCTCCCCTCCGGGGGGCTCCGGCCACCCTTTCCTCCTGCAGCGAAATTGCTGGGGAAGCTGGTCTCCTGACCTCCCCCCCTCTTCATGGCTGGCAGCTGCCCTTCACGGGCTCCAGCCACAGTATTTCCTGCCGCGAAGTGCAGCTGGGGAGCTGGTCTCCTGACCTCCCCCTTTTCCATGGCCGGCAGCTCCCCTTCATGGGGTTCCAGCCACAGTATTTCCTGCCTTGCGAAAGTGCGGCTGGGAGCTGGTCTCCTGACCTCCCCCTTTTCCGTGGCCGGCAGCTCCCTTCATGGGGCTCCAGCCACAGTATTTCCTGCCGCATGGCAGGACTGGTAGCGACCCCAGGCAAAACAGGACCCTCGGGAGGCGAAGGTAGCAGCTGCAGACCTTCGGCAGGCAATGGCAGCCGCGGTGGACCCTCGGGGCGATGGCAGCAGCAGCGACCCTCGGGAGGCGGCGGCAGCAGCAGGGACCCTCGGGAGGCGGCGGCAGCAACAGCAGCGGACCTCGGGAGGTGAACTGAGGAGGGAGCCCCTGGCCATGGAGGCGGCAGCGGAGCTCCACTTCTCCCTCGTTCCCCTGTAACTGGTGGCTCTCCAGGCGATGCGGAGCAACAGGCAGCCCCAGGCGATGCGTAGCAACAGGCAGCCCCAGGCGATGCGGAGCAACAGGCAGCCCCAGGCGATGCGAGCAACAGGCAGCCCCAGGCGATGCGGGAGCAACAGGCAGCCCCAGGCGATGCGGAGCAACAGGCAGCCCCAGGCGATGCAGAGAAACAGGCAGCCCCAGGCGATGCGGAGAAACAGGCAGCCCCCAGGCGATGCGGAGAAACAGGCAGCCCCAGGCGTGCGGAGCAACAGGCAGCCCCAGGCGTGCGGAGAAACAGGCAGCCCCAGGCGATGCGGGGAGAAACAGGCAGCCCCAGGCGATGCGGAGAAACAGGCAGCCCCAGGCGATCTTGGAGACAGGCCTTCTTGGGCGGCGAGGCAGGCATCCTTGGGCGGCGAGGCAGGCATCCTTGGGCGGCGGGCAGGCATCCTTGGGCGGTGCGAGGCAGGCATCCTTGGGCGGTGCGAGGCAGGGGCAGGAGCAGTCCTTCCCATGATGGTGGATGTGGAACCAGCAGGTATTCACCCTCTGCTGGTGGAGGTGGAGATGGAACCAGCAGGTATTCACCCTCTGCTGGTGGAGGTGGGAGGGCAAGCAGTCCTCCCGGGCGGTTGAGGCGGAACCAGCAGGTATTCACCCTCTGCTGGTGGAGGCCTGGGCGCTGATGCACGGGGTCCCCCCTCCCGGGCGCTGGATGCACGGGCTCCCCCCGGGGCGCTGGATGCACGAGCTCCCCCCTCCGGGCGCTGGATGCACGGGCTCCCCCCCGGGCGCTGGATGCACGGGCTCCCCCCCTTCTGGGCGCTGGATGCTCGCGCTCCCCCCTTCTGGGCGCTGGATGCTCGCGCTCCCCCCTTCTGGGCGCTGGAGCCTGCTTCTTTGCCTTCTTGGCACCGCCCCTCCTTCCCTTCTTCGGGACCAGCAGTTCCACCTCCTGCCATGGAGGGGGTTGGTCAGGTGGTTTATGCCCGACCTTTCCGACGGCAAAGCACCACTCCTCCCCTTTGAGGCAGGTGAGGCAGGTTTCCTGATCCACCTGCGGCGATGGTATGGGCTTCAGGTGGATCCACTCCTCCGCAGTCTCCACCTCACCTCGATCAAAGGCCTGCACAAAGAGGGGGTCTTCATATGGGCACACCTCAGGGAGGTGCCCATACTCCAGGCAGGCAAGGCACCACGTAGCCCCTCCTTCCTTTAACTCACTCTGATGCGCATGCCACCTCTCCATGTAGGCATCCACTTTATCCATTTTTTTTTTTTTTTTTTCAAACACAAAAAAACACTATTTGAAAAAGAACATAAAAAACGTCCTTTCCTTTCCTGGTCCGGCTGTTGGAGGCGTTGTTTGTCCCACGCAGGACATCATATGTGACAGGCTGGCTTGCAGTGGTGACGTCACGGACCAGGAAGTACAGAAACCAAACAGTGGATGGGCGGGTGAAGCTGAATGCTATTGCACTCAGCGTGGATTTATTAAGTAAATAAACAGAAACAAAAGATTTAAACAAAACACAAAACACAAAACAAAAAGGCGCGATGGCCAAACAAATAGAAACAAGTATATTTTTTTAAATATAGCACTTGTTAATTTTATATGCTCTCGGCGCTCTCTCTCCGCTCTCCTCGTACTCTCCTCTCTACACTTCCCTGAGTGCAGAGAGCTGCAGAGTTATATACTCTGGCCGAGGGATTAACTAGTTGTTAATTATCTTATTACCCTCGGCCAGAGTCTCTACTTGTTTGGTAAGGATGCATGACTGTCAGCTAGTTAAATAATCAGTAGCTGATCAGCCATGCATCCTCACGGGGTTTTTAAATATAATAATAAAAGACACGGCGCTTTTATCCGCGCCGCAAACAAAAATACAAATAATAATAAATAGGGGCGGGACACTCCGCCACACAACCTCAGTCCCAACCGAAAACGACAGAGAGCAGGCAAGGACGAGGAGGTCGGCAACGCACTCTTCTTGTGGCTTAGACAGAAATTAAATGTCAAGGAGCTTGAATGCCTGGCCCCATGCAGAAGCAGAAGGCTGCAGATTTGGTGGTGGCTGAAGGAACAGACTTCATGCCCTCTGATGGTTGGCTTTCTTGATGGAAGGCTTGTCACAATATAGTGTTCAAGAAAGAGGAAGGGGAGCGCCAAGATGCCGATTTGTCGGCTGCCCTAGACTGGTAGCATATAAATCTGCCTCAAATTATCGATTCTTAAAAAAATATACAACATACTATATATGGAAATCTAAACTTAAGGGAGTAGCCACACGTGACGCAAAACCTGCCTGTCAGACACGTCAAACTTATATCTAATTATGAGTGGTAGAGGCTAGCCGCAAGCTTGCATCGTGTAGCCAATACAAATACAGTAAAACTTGACAGACAGAGGGTGATTGCAGGTTTAATACACACAGAATCCCACCTATTTTGAGGGAAAGCATGATGTAAGGTAAGCTTTTTTTACTTTTACAAAATTACACGTAGGCTTAGCCTCTGTAGCCTTTTATGACGAGCCGCTACTGGAGGCGACGGTATCCCGTAAACTGAACCCCGGAGTGTTTGGTGCAGAAGATTCTTTTTGGAATGTCTTCCAGGTGTTGCATCCCTTCCTCAAGTTAAATTCTGCAGGAGACTATGACCGTTATGCCAGAGTGCTTCAACCATTTGCCACTAAAGATGACATTTCAAATCTGAAAGGGGAATTTACTACTTACATGAACATGCCTGCTCCTGACAACGTAAAACTGGATTTGCTGGCTTTTTGAAACAGCCATCAAGTCACAATTCCCAGCAAAAGTGGCACGGCGAGCTTTGAGTGTACCGCCTGGATCTACTAATGCAGAACGATTATTTTCAAAGTTGGACTACCTCCAAGACAGCAAGAGACTTACATTAATCAAAACCTGAGTTTATACAAAAAAAGTTTTTTAAAGATTTTACTTAAAGCAAAACATGAGTTTAGAAAAAGGGAACTTATGTTGCAGTTATGACTACTATCTAATGACAATGAATGATGAGTTCTGAATCTTCAATTTGGTGAGTACAGCAATATATATATATATATATATATATATATATATATATATATATATATATATATATATATAATAAATAGGTTTATAATCACTAATGTTACGAATATAGAACAGTGGGGGTGTCTTATATTGTAACATAGAGAATTATAATACTTAGTTGATACATGTTTTAACCTGAAATAGATGCAACTGTTATAAAAATATGGTTTGTTGTAATGGCAGTGGAGTGACCACTTTTAATGGGTGGCGCGGTTTCAGATAGAGCTATGGGAAATGATAGACCTATCTAGGAAGAGAAAGAGAACTCCGTAATTGACCTGTGACCCGGATCTGAAAGGTGGCCATCTTTAAGAGGGGCAAGGAGAGTTTGCACGGAAAGTGTGGTTGGAGTTAGTGAAGAGTGAGAGGGGTGTTTGCAGACAAGAGTTTAAACAAAAGGAAAGTTGTGTTTGGTCAAAAAGTGTCTTTTTGAACATAAAGCAAAGCCTGGACCTTTGAGTGTGGAGTCTAGTCTCTAAGTCCAGTTAAACCAAAGTCTGTTGGAAAAGCTGACTGGCCATGTGCTCAGCACAGGAGTAACCGGAACAAGGGAACCAGAATGGAATCAAGGTTTCCTTGGAAGACAGTAAGTGAAGCAAATAATTACTTACTAAAACCTACGGTTTAAACAAAGCAACGGAGTAGTTGCAAAGAGACTGCAAAACCCCACTCAAGAGCAAACCAACCAAGTGCATGTCAGGCATACACTGCCGAATGTATATAGTGTAAATAGTGGTCTGTGTGAATTGAATAATAAAGGGTATGGTACACCAGAGTCTTACATAACTACCATTGTAGGTAAGGGTACTCTGGTGGAGGTAATGGTGTCAGACTGGCAGTGATAAATTTCCACACAGACAGTTTAAAGGCTACCACTGGTTGGTAGTGAAGATTTGGGTTGTTTTCTTTCGGTTACCATTATTATTATTATTATTAAAATTATTATTTATTTCTTAGCAGACACCCTTACCCAGGGCGACTTACAGTTGTATACAAAATAAAATACTTATCAAGAATTACAGTTAAATTAAGAGCAAATACAAAACACAGTACAAATTGATATCGGGGCAGATAACAGTGTTCAAGAGCAGATAACAGTGTTGATAGTTACATCAGGGTTGGATACGAATGCAAGTGAAATACAAAATACTACAGATTGGATTAACTGCATGATTAAATACAGTAAAATAGGGAGCAGATAAGTGTATACCTGTATTGTGAATTTATTATTAAATGGTTTAAACCGTTTTTTGTTTTGTTTTTTTGAACCCTCATTTCATCCCGGTTTTAATGTTTGGAAAATACACCCTGAAAAATTCCCTGGAAAATTTGTTTACACATAAAAACCAAAAATGCGGAACACTACTAAGAAGACATGTTTACCCACGGTTGTACATTTGTGTGGGGCGTGGCGAGTGCATGTTTGACATGTTTCTTTTGTCAAAAAGTGGGGGTGGGGGGGGATCAAGGCCCCTCTACCCCCCCTAACCTTAATACAAAACAGCCCAAAAGATGATTTTTTTCCTGAACCCTGCTCACTTTTGAGCTGCTGCATCCCTAAGCAATACTTATTCTACAGCTGGCACAAATACTGGGATCCAAACATTTACAATGGAATAGGAAACTCAGCATACCTCACTTCCTCCACATCCTCGTAACTCAGCACCTTCATCTCCAGCATGTCCTTCAGCAGCCCCTCCATCACAGCATCACTCACTCTCTCAACAAACTGGGATTGCACCTGCATTAGCCTGTCAACTGAAACAGCATGACAAATCACATTAACACATCTACACCTTTTCTTATTACAGTTAAAACAGTCCTGAAACAAAACTTTGAGAACAAGGACATGATTTTCAGTGTATAATGAGTGAGGATCTCACCTGGGTCCAAACCATGGCTACGATTTCTGTAGAATTCGGGGTTCCTCGCTGCAAGTTTGGAGAGGAAGTTCTCTCTGATGGCATCCCCCTTCCTCATCACCATGCTTGTCAGATGGGAGATCCTGTCCTGTGTGCTGGCCTGTTTCTTCACTTCCTCCACCTCTCCACCGCTCAGCAGCTTCATCTCCTGCATGTCCTTCAGCAGCCCCTCGAGCTCTGCAGCACTCTTAATGAACTCTGGAATCATACGACACAGTCTCCAACCTGAAACATTACAAATCAGAACGATCATGTCAGTGACATTCATCCACCGCCACAGTTATAAATACAAGATTAGAGTTATCATGAGAAAGTAGATACAGACAGACACACAGATGCCTCTATATACCCTCAGGTTTTAATATTTGCTGAGGGATGAGACAGAAATTAGGTGTTTTGGGGGGTCACTTGTGTAACGGGTGATGACATACCCTAAACAATATCATCTGGAACCAACTCCACAGTAATGTTGTTGAAGCTGACACACTGGGATCCTTCAAGAAGCTGCTTGATGAGATTCTGGGATCAGTAAGCTACTAACAACCAAACGAGCAAGATGGGCTGAATGGCCTCCTCTCGTTTGTAAACTTTCTTATGTTCTTAAGAATGTCCTAACCAAGTTGCAACACAAACTGTATGTAAAAATGTAAGTTTTACATGTATAGCACGTATGGAAGGCATTTCCTTACATCGACAGATTCTGATACCCTCAATAACTTGTGACAAGCGGTTCAGTAAAACTCTGAGGGGTGACAGATTGTGATGTATGCACAGGTACTTCCACTATATTCTGCTGGGGATCAGCATACCCAGTGCAGTGAGGATAATAAGTGAGTTTCTCACTGTCACGATGAAGCCTAAGAGTCCTGTAGAGATTGAGGTCCCTCTCTGCGAGTTTGGAGATGAATTTCCCAGAAGCTGCATGCCACTTTCCAACCAGCAAGCTGATCAAACAGCGGGCTTTTTCCAGTTTTACTTTTGTTCTCTTATCTGAAACAAGTAATAGTTAAAGATGATGTAAAAAAGTATAAATGAATTAAAAATGTCTTTCCATTCCAGTTGAAATTTGAAATAGCTTTTTATTTTATAAAAAAGCACCCATCAAAGTTATGTAAGAGCCCCTGCCCCAATAACTATTTTTCTGAAATAGGAATTCAAGAATGACTTCAGAATGACTTAATCCTGGATCTTTTAATATACAGCAGGTTCAGTGACAAGCTGCAGCTCTCCTTTATCCACCTTTTGAAATGGAAACATTTCAACAGATTCAATCTAAAATGAAAAGGGGGTATGACAGTCTGCTTATTTATCTGGTGCCAAATCTAATGATTGATTCCACTGCTTATTATTTCCAAACTAAATCTAACCCCTTTCCCTTCTTTTGAGGAACTGAGGAATGGTCACATGAGGACATAACTACGAGTGACCAAGTTTATAGCTGACATAATGTCTTTGCTCGCCTATTTCTTGTTACATGTTAGGATGTGCCAAGTGGTCAAAGATGGTATTGCATGGAAGCACACGGACAACAGAAGGTTCGTTGCAAACTTTCGTTTTTTCCTATTTATTTTTTTAAAGTTCCAAGAACTGAACTGAACAAAATCATAACAAAACAAAACACATTTTCAAAGAAAATAAATAACTTTTTACAAAATAAAAGAAAAAAAATCCTAAGTGCAGGATCATTAAACTATTTTTGGCAGTAAAACAGCAAAGTGATCTATTGCTCTGTCTAGCCTGGACCCTCATGCAGCACCCATCTCTCTCTAAACCCTTCTCCATTACTCTAGCACAGCCTCCCTTTCATACTGAGGCTGAAATCACTCCTCCACTGATGCTAACAAACACCATTAACAAACAAACACACTGGTAAGTATTTGCTTTTAATCTCTATTTTAATTTAGTTGTACTGGTATAGACAATTTAGGTTAGTGAATAACAAACCACACACTTCTCTGCGAATGTGCACCTTCACAGGGAAACACGCACCCAACATTCAGCACCTCCTTAAATTAACTTTGCGAACTCCTCCAACCCCACAGGTAAGTGCAGTACTTTTTTTGTGATGTATATACTTGGTGCAATTGCTGATTTAAAACCATTCATATGCATTTAAATACATACAGTATACAGTATTATTGTTTTCATTGCTCTTAATAAGAAACAGTCCCACTTTATTCAATGATTCCTTTAAAACATGTTAACTTGTCAAAAGTTTTTTTTTATTTTTTAAAAGGGATGGGACGTGGACCATCACATTACACACGAAGCACAACAAGATTTTTTAAAAAAGAAGGCAGGACACCCAAACTTGATGGTTTACCTGCTAATATGTCCTCACTCCAGTATATCTTGTGTGGGTCGACTGGATCTCGACTGTGATCAGCACGCAACACCAGGCACTTGTCTTTATCCAGAGTGCGTTGGAAATGCCTCCTCCAGTCAGCAGGATCGGGCTGGTCAATACCCTCCTTGTAACGACCTGTCACCACTGCCCAGCCCTAGATATAAAAAGTGAACAGACAGAGAGAAACATCCAGCAAAGGATTTAATGGTTCACAGTGACTTCGTGCTGAATTGACCAGTGTCTGGTTTGAG
Organism: Huso huso; assembly: GCA_036884735.1. Taxonomy (NCBI): domain Eukaryota; kingdom Metazoa; phylum Chordata; class Actinopteri; order Acipenseriformes; family Acipenseridae; genus Huso; species Huso huso. The sequence continues at coordinate 33,001 of JAHFZB010000261.1, read as the reverse complement.
GATGCAGTCCTCCACAGCAATGTTCATCTTCAGTTTCACAGTAAAGTATATTAAGGATTGAAAGATCTCAATTTACAACTATGTCGATGTCACACAATACAATCTGAATATGTATTTCTCTATAACAGGTATAACAGTGCTGATTCCTTGTGTGAGAGTGTGATGTGTTCAGCAACATAACGACAATGGCAGTCCAGCATTTGGAATAGCTGCCTGTGGCAATACCCTAGATTAGCCTACATGTTGGTCCTGTTAATAATCACAGTACACAAGTTTATGTTCACACTTTCTTTTGTAGCAGCTAGTGTGACTATTGATTCTTGGTGTGTTTTTTATTTATTGGTTTCTAATATAAACTTGTTTTCGGTTCCCAGTATTTTATTCTGGTGTCCTTATGTGGAAGCCCTACAGCCTATGGATCACCAGAAACGACAGCGTGTGGAAGCGACATCGTGGGAGAAGTACAGTCGTGGACAAGTACAACGCAGTTAGAAGCAGAAAGGAGGAATTACATCTTTAAATCTGGAGTTGCTTTAATCAGAAAACATTGCAGCTTAAAGCCTTGCAGCTGCGTGTATTTTTCTGATAACAAGCTGAAACTCGGAGCAGCTGATTCAAATCCCGCGGCGTTCTGGGACACGGGGGAGGGGCGGAGCCCGCAGCACAAACACAAACAAACAAAAGGCAGGCAGACTCCCCAGCGACAGCGTGTGGAAGCGACATCGTGGGAGAAGTACAGTTGTGGACAAGTACAACGCAGTTAGAAGCAGTTTGAAAGCAGGTTGCAGCTGCAGAAGCTAAACTAAACTTCCAAAAAAAATGGTCTTCAAACCAGTAATCTGTGACAACTGCATGATGTGGGAAATCCGAGAAAACCCAACAGAGCTCAACCAAGTTTGTGTAAAGTGCCGCACCATCCAGGACTTGCTTCAGCGATTAAGCCTGCCAGAAAAGGAGCTGGAGGAAATGAGACAGCAACAGGAGCTTGAGGAGCTGACACACCCACAATTCATGGAAGTCTGCACCCCTAGCAGACTGAAAGCCACCAGGGAGATGGAAGAGAGTCGAAACAGCTGGGTTCAGATAGGCAGAAGCAGGGAAAAAAGAAACTTCACAAACACAACCACCTGAAATCCAGACATCCAACAAATTTGAGCCATTTCAACATTTAGATGACCAAAACCAACATCAATAGAATGAAAGGAACAACATACAGGACCCTATAAACTGGGAGGTCATGATTGTTGGACTCCATATTGAGAAACACAGCAAGCTCAGTTCGCAGTTTGGACCCCCTTACTACAACAGTGTGCTGCCTTCCAGGAGCCTCTGTCAAGCACATCACTGAGAATGTGGACAGGATCCTAGAACAAACAGGAGATGACCGTAGTAGTCGTCCACATCGGTACAAACAACATTGGAAGAGACAGGCCAAGATCCCTGCAAAACAAATTCAGAGAGCTAGGAAGGAAATTAAAGACAAGACCAAAACTGTGGTATTTTCTGGGATACTGCTGGCGCCCTGCAAAGGACTATATGGACAGCTGGAAATACTAAATCAAAATGCATGGCTGAAATCGTGGTGCACACAGGAAGGCGTCACCTTTCTTAAACATTGGACCACGTTCTACAACAAGGACTATCTATACAGGTGGGATGGACTGCACTTAAACAGAAAGGGAACCAATCTACTCGGAGAAAGGATCCTTCAGGAGATCCAGAAGCATTTAAACTAGAAAGGAAGGGGGGAGAAAACAAAAAAACAGAAGGGAGACCACATCAAAACAAGGGCAACAACTCAGGTAAGACAACTATTAAATGTATTAATCTTAATGCTAGAAGTCTCAGAAACAAAATGTTAGAACTTGAAGCTACTGCACTAACAAGCAACTACGATGTGATAGGTGTTACAGAAACTTGGTTGTCTGAGAGTGATGGAGACGAATATAATATTATTGGGTACACACTATATCGGAAAGACAGGCAGGACAGAAGAGGCGGAGGGGTAGCGCTATACATAAGAAATAGTCTTGACGCCCAGGTGTTAAATCTGGACAAAGAAAACAATGCAGAATCAATATGGGTCAGAATAATGGACACAAATTCAAAGGGCATAATAATAGGAGCATGCTATAGACCGCCAAATTCAGACGCTGAGCAAAATAATCTGTTATACAATGACATTCAAAATGTGTAGAAAAGGAGAAGCCATACTAATGGGGGATTTCAACTTCCCCCATAAAATGGGAAAACCGATGGGGAGCACGACGGACGAAATTGAAATGGTGGAAATGACAAATGACTGCTTCCTAACGCAATTTGTCAAGGCACCGACTAGAGGGAGGCATGCCTTGATTTAGTCTTTTCAAATAATGAAGACAGAATAACTAAAACAGAGGTCAGAGAGCCATTGGCAAACCCAGACCACAACATGGTCTCATTTGAAATATTTTTAAAACCCCAAAAGTAATGACTAAAGCTAAGGTTTACAATTTTAGAAAAGCAAACTATGAAGGTATGAAACGGAGACTAACAGAAGTAGATTGAGTAAAATAGAGAAAACACCCACAGAAAAAAAGGATGGCTGTTTTTAAAAATGTAGTACTAGAGGCACAAAACAATTACATCCCAAAAGTAGACAAATCTAAATCTAAAACAAAATGGCCAAAATGGTTTAATAGATCAATTAAAAAAAAATATTCAGCGAAAAAGGCACTTTACAGAGCATTTAAAAGAGACCAAAAAACAAAGTACACAGAAAGAGTACTTGGAACTGCAAACACAAGTCAAAAAAGGAAGTTAGAAAGGCCAAGAGAGATAGAAATCAATATTGCTAAGGGTGCTAAAAACCAATTCCAAAATATTCTTCCAATATTATAACAGCAAGAGAACATTCAAAGAGGAGGTTAAATGTCTAAGAGACACAAATGGCAAAATCATAGATGAAGAAAAAAATAGCAAATATATTAAATGATTACTTCTCACAGGTTTTACAAAGGAGGACATGGACAACATGCCCGACATGTCGACCTGTTCCTATCCAATTTTAAATAACTTTAGCATAACAGAGGCAGAAGTGTTAAAGGGACTAGGAGCTCTTAAAATAAACAAATCCCTGGGCCAGATGAGATCCTCCCAATAGTACTCAAAGAAATGAAATAAGTTATTTACAAACCGCTAACCAAGATCATGCAACAGTCTCTTGACACAGGGTTGTACCGACAGACTGGAAAATAGCAAAACGTAATACCGATCCACAAAAAAGGAGACAAAACCGAACCAGGTAACTACAGACCAATAAGCCTGACTTCTATTATATGTAAACTTATGGAAACTATAATAAGATCCAAAATGGAAAATTACCTATATGGTAACAATATCCTGGGAGACAGCCAGCATGGTTTTAGGAAAGGAGATCGTGTCTAACTAACCTACTTGACTTTTTTTGAGGATGCAACATTGAAAATGGATAACTGCAAAGCATACGACATGGTTTATTTAGATTTCCAGAAAACTTTTGACAAAGTCCCGCATAAAAGATTAATTCTCAAACTGAACGCAGTAGGGATTCAAGGAAATGCAAGCACATGGATTAGGGAGTGGTTAACATGTAGAAAACAGAAAGTACTGATTAGAGGATAAACCTCAAAATGGAGTGAGGTAACCAGTGGTGTACCACAGGGATCAGTTTTAGGTCCTCTGCTATTCCTAATCTACATTAATGATTTAGATTCTGGTATAGTAAGCAAACTCGTTAAATTTGCAGACGACACAAAAATAGGAGGAGTGGCAAACACTGTTGAAGCAGCAAAGGTCATTCAAAATGATCTAGACAGCATTCAAAATTGGGCAGACACATGGCAAATGAAATTTAATAGAGAAAAGTGTAAAGTATTGCATGCGGGCAATAAAAATGTGCATTATAAATATCATATGGGAAAATTGAAGAAGGGATCTATGAAAAGACCTAGAATTTATGTTGACTCAGAAATGTCTTCATCTAGACAATGTGGGAAGCTATAAAAAGGCTAACAAGATGCTTGATATATTGTGAGAAGTGTTGAATTTAAATAAAGGAAGTAATGTTAAAACTCTACAATGCATTAGTAAGACCTCACCTAGAATATTGTGTTCAGTTCTGGTCACCTCGTTACAAAAAAGGATATTGCTGCTCTAGAAAGAGTGCAAAAGAAGAGCGACCAGAATTATCCCGGTTTAAAAGGCATGTCGTATGCAGACAGGCTAAAAAGAATTGAATCTATTCAGTCTTGAACAAAGAAGACTACGCGCGATCTGATTCAAACATTCAAAATCCTAAAAGGTATAGACAATGTCAACCCGGGGACTTCTTTGACTTGAAAAAGAAACAAGGACCAGGGTCACAAATGGAGATTAGATAAAGGGGCATTCAGAACAGAAAATAGGAGGCACTTTTTACACAGAGAATTGTGAGGGTCTGGAACCAACTCCCCAGTAATGTTGTTGAAGCTGACACCCTGGGATCCTTCAAGAAGCTGCTTGATGAGATTCTGGGATCAATAAGCTACTAACAACCAAACGAGCAAGATGGGCTGAATGGCCTCCTCTCGTTTGTAAACTTTCTTATGTTCTTCTTATGTTCTAAACATCATCTACAAGCATTGTCTCTGATAACAAGACCTCTTGATTCAATGGAGTGCATTTTTTTTAATAGGGATAATGTTGCGCAGGGGTAGTTGATTTAGAATAGGCCCAGTCTCAAAGGGTTAGGGATTGTGGAACACCCCTAATCCAGTGAATATGAGGTTGGGACAGTTTATTACCAGTTGGGCGCAAAGACCAGGTGTCACATTGAATTTTGGAAAAGGAGATATTAGGAGCTAGTTTCTTGGTTCTGAGAAAGGAAAGACTCCCACAGTTTAGTACAAAGCAAGCAAGCACACCTCAGTTCTGACCTGACCGAACCTTTCAGTCCTGGGAAACTTAGAAATAGAAAAAAACTACACAATTGGTCCTGGATTCAAACCTTGAGTCTCCAGACATGTAGGGCAATGAGCTGCTGCTTTGACTATATCCCTCCTTGGTGAAATGAACATATCAATCGCTGTCCTCTGGGGGAAGGTTCAAACTATCACAGGTATTTTATCTTTTAAATTAGTGCCATCCCACCTTGAATATCATTGTGTCCTCAGGTGTCAAGTCCTTTCGGTTGTCAAGTTTCCATGGGATTCGAAACTGTTTTAGTGCCTTATTGGTCCAGCTCAGACCAGGGTACCGCCCACTGTTGATCTGCTCCACCAACCAGGGCTGGAGCCCGGTATTCTGGGGGGCATCCCTAAAACAGAATAACAAAGAAATGTGGAAGAGCTAAGGATAAGAATGTATATGTTGTGGGCGTGTGGGTCACACAGAGAAGGCAGACAGGTGTTTTCCAATCAAAACCGAGGGTTTTATTGATTTAAACAGAAAAGACAATCCCGTTACTCAGACGTATTCAAACCGGCAATGAACACTTCAAACAGGATTCAAAAATAAAAATAAAAAAAAGAAATACGATGTAAACCAACTGGACCATTAACCATGGTCAGCTGGTGGAAGAGTGCTTTCACCCAGCAGTGCCTGGCCAATAACTGTCCCAGACATCCGTGCAGGAGTCCCGTTACCGTCCCGTTGTTGTTCTATTAAACCGGCGCACTTTGTCTCCGAATCCCCGGTTGGAACTCCACGCTGGGTGTTTGTTTATAAGTCCCGCGGTCCAGACTCCAGACCTGCAGGTAGGTCTCTGCTGATTAGTCCTGGATCCGAATAGGCAGATCCCCTCAGCCCCTGTAACAAACAGGGACTTGCAGACACAAACAACTGACAGCTTTTCACAACAGGTATTCTTAATTCTAAGGCTCCTGTTTGCAGCATAAATGAACCCAGCTCTTTTACCAGCCCCTCATCAGCCAGGAATTTGGATGATACAGGCTACAGGTGTGGGCCAATTAAACCTAATGATATTATACCATGATCAAACAATATTCAGCTACCTAACCGCACCTGCAGCCTGTTCACCCGTTAACTCCTTGACGTCATGGCAGGCACATACGCTGCCTACAGGTCCCTCTGATCTTTATCGGCAACACCTGTGGGCGCGCCCCCAGCCTGTCATGAACGCCTCCTGGAGTTGAAGTTGGGAGCTGGCTCACATTCCCTCCCCCTATGCAGCTGCATATCCCTGGAAAAGAGAACAGAGTCATCATGCAGCCTTGATAGCACATCAGCATTTACATGTTCCTTACCAGCCCAGTGTTTTATCTCGAAACAGTAAGGCTGGAGGGTCAAGAACCAGCATGTAAGATGCTATTCTTCTGGCTACACAGCCACCAACAGGAGAATGGTCGGTGACGAGTGTGAAGCGGCGGCCCCACAAGTAATACTTGAGACTTTCCACGGCCCATCTTGTAGCCAAGCACTCTTTTTCAATAGTTGCGTAATTACGCTCACAGGGAAGGAGCTTCCTACTTAAGTACATAATCGGATGCTCCTCACCCTCGACCTCCTGTGCTAAAACTGAGCCCAAGCTGACAGCTGACGCATCAGTCTGTAAGAGAAATGGTTTAGAAAAATCAGGATTACGGAAAATGGGGTGAGAGGACAAAGCCTGCTTGAGGTCCTGAAAGGCCACTTCACACTGGTGTGACCATAAAATGGGTTGATTCCTTCTCCCTTTTGTGAGTTCTGTGAGGGATGTAGCACGAGTGGAGAACTGTGGGATAAATCTCCTATAATACCCCGCCAGTCCCAAAAATGCTCTAACTTGCTTCTGGGTTGTTGGACGAGGGTAATTATGAAGGACCTCCACTTTTTATTCCTGCGGCTTCAGCTACCCCTGCCCCATAGAATACCCTAAATACTGTGTCTCGGAGAAGGCTAATCTGGATTTCTTCGGATTCGCTGTTAATCCAGCCTCCCGGATTGAATCCAGCACTGCCAGTATCCTTAGTTAAATCCAGGGTGGACATATACCGGACAGTTCCCAACTGCTTTTCAGGAGCTTATCCACCCTGGACATGGCATAAGCATCAAATTTAGATATTGTGTTCAACTTTCTGAAATCTACACAGAATCTAATTGACCCATTTGGTTTAGCCACCATAACCACCAGGCTGCACCACTCACTACGTGACTCCCGGATAACCCCTAACTGTAACATTTACGCACCTCCTCGCGCATGACTTCTCGTCCAACCTCCGGCACCCTAACTTTGTTGTACTTTTGTCCCCGGTTCAGTCTCTAGCCGGTGTTGTGTGAGGTGCGTGGATCCTGGGAGGTCTGAGAAGACCGCTCCATTACCCTGGATTAGCCTGTCTAATTCGGCCTGTTCTTGCTTACTCAGGTGGCCACCTGTAGCTACTGTCAGGGAACCCCCATGGTCCATGCCCTTCTAGATCAGGCTATCTGAATAAAAAACAATCGTGGTCTTTCCAGGGCTTCAATAAATGAATATGGTATATCTGGTGGGACTTACGGCTCCCCGGTTGGTGCACCTTGTAGTTAACTGGGCCCACTTTATAATTTCCACTGGTCCTCTCCACTGGGACAAAAACTTATGGGGGTCGGATGGGATGAGCACCAATACTCTATATCTCCCATCTGAAACCCTCGGACCCGAGCTCCTCGATTATACCACATCGGAAGCACTGGATAGCTTCCTGTTGATTAGTTATGGTGGCAGGTGCGTCTTGCTTCCCTGGATGGTTCCATTGTGGTCCTCTGTGTTATTCACCTCCGGGCGACTGTTTCAGGTCCAAGCGGACAGGTTGCTTGAGTGAAGGGGTCCCTCTCTTCTCCCAGACGAATGGGTCCGTGCGCCCCAGAACCTGCGCTACCGTATCGCATCGCATCGCACCCCTCCACCCCGCCCCACGTGATTATTTTAATATAATTGCTGTTCAGTATAAGCTTGTACACAACAATGGAATGCAAGGGGTAATTAACTGTAATACAGCCTTGCGCGTGGTACTGTAGTACTGGCATAACAATGTTTTATAGCTCTGGGTGGCACTGATTGTACTTACATCGACTAGATGTGGTCATCAATCAGGAAACCCACTGCTTGTATTTAGCAGAAATACTATACATGTTGTTGAAGCTGACACCCTGGGATCCTTCAAGAAGCTACTTGATGAGATTCTGGGATCAATAAACTACTAACAACCAAACGAGCAAGATGGTCCAAATGGCCTCCTCTCATTTGTAAACTTTCTTATGTTCTTATGTTCTTACATAGCTAGGCTGGGTGTCTGGTGCATTTTCGTTGATAAACTCAAATAACGTAATTATCTATATACATTACAAAAATGTACCAGTATTTATCTCGATGTATATAATGAGGAATGGAATTGATTGAAAAATCGATTTTTGATTTAATCGTAGCAGCCCTAATACACACTGTGTGTATACCCTGCAACACACTAAAATAAATGGCTTAAAAGTGCATTAAAAACAATACACAGTATTTGTGTGGTGTGGAAAACAGACATAGGCAAACACCAAAATCAAAGACACTGTCAACCTCTCCTTAGTAACATGCTTGTGTCTAGTAGCCTTGCTTATATGCATGCTGCTGTCCTGTAATTGACTACATGTTAAAATTAATACAAAACAGCCTGAAAGATGATTTTTTTTTCCTGAACCCTGCTCCCTTTTGAGCTGCTGCATCCCTAAGCAATGCTTATTCTACTTACAGCTGGCAGATACTGGGATCCAGACATTACAATGGAATAGGAAGCTGAGCCTACCTCACTTCCTCCACATCCTCATCGCTCAGCACCTTCATCTCCAGCATGTCCTTCAACAGCCCCTCCATCACAGCATCACTCACTCTCTCGGCAAACTGGGATTGCACCTGCATTAGCCTGTCAACTGAAACCGCATCACAAACCACATGAACACATCTACACCTTTTCTTATTGCAGTTAAAACAGTCCTGAGATAAAACTTTGTGAACAAGGACATGATTTGTAGTGTATAATGAGTGAGGGTCTCACCTGGGTCCAAATCATAGTAATATGCACTGTAGAATTCAGGGTTCCTCTCTGCGAGTTTGGAGAGGAGGTTCTCTCTGATGGCATCCCCCTTCCTCATCACCATGCTGGTCAGGTGGGAGATCCTGTCCTGTGTGCTGGCCTGTTTCTTCACTTCCTCCACCTCTCCATCACTCAGCAGCTTCATCTCCTGCATGTCCTTCAGCAGCCCCTCAAGCACTGCAGCACTCTTAATAAACTCCGGAATCATACGACACAGACTCCAACCTGAAACATTACAAATCAGAACAATCATGTCAGTGAGTAGGGGTTTTGGGGGGTCACTTGTGTAACAGGTGATGACATTCCCTAAAGAATATCCCAACCAAGTTTCAACACAATTTGATAAGCTGTTCTCCAGACAGGCTGTATGTAAAAATATAATTTTTACATGTGTATTACATATGGATGGCACTTCCTTATATCCACAGATTCTGATACCCTCAATAACCTGTGACAAGCGCTTCTGTAAAACTCAGAGGTGTGACAGACTGTGATGTATGTACAGGCACTTCCACTATATCCTGCTGGGATCAGCATACCCAGTGCAATAAGGACAATAAGTGAGGTTCTCACTGTCATGATGAAGTCTAAGAGTCTTGTAGAGATTGAGTTCCCTCTCTGCGAGTTTGGAGATGAATTTCCAACAAGCAGCAAACCCCTTTTCCACCAGCAAGCCGGTCAGACAGCGGGCTTTTTCCAATTTTATTTTCGTTCTATTATCTGAAAAATAACAAGTAATAGTCCAAAGAGGAGTTAAAAATAAATCAATTACTTAAAAAGGTATTTTAATTTCAGTTGAAATTTGAAATAACTTTTTATTTTATAAAAAAGCACCCATCAATGTTATGCAAGAGCCCCTGCTCCAATAACTATTTTTCTGAAATAGGAATTGAAGAATGACTTCAAAAGGACTTCATCCTGGATCTTTTAATATACAGCAGGTTCAGTGACAAGCTGCAGCTCTCCTTTATCCACCTTTTTGAAATGGAAACATTTGAACAGATTCAATCTAAAATGAAAAGGGGGTATGACAGTCTGCTTATTTATCTGGTGCCAAATCTAATGACTGATTGCACTGCTTATTATTTCCAAACTAAATCTAACCCCTTTCCCTTCTTTTGAGAAACTGAGGAATGGTCACATGAGGACAACTACGAGGGACCAAGTTTATAGCTGGCATAATGTCTTTACTCATCTTATTTCATGTTACACATGAAGCAGAACAAGATTTTAAATAAAGAAGGCAGGACACCCAAACTCGACGGTTTACCTGCTAATATGTCCTCACTCCAGTATATCTTGTGTGGGTCAACTGGATCTCGACTGTGATCAGCACGCAACACCAAGCACTCGTCTTTATCCAGAGCTCGCTGTAAATGCCTCAACCAGTCAGCAGGATCGGGCTGGTCAATACCCTCCCTGTAACGACCTGTCACCACTGCCCAGTCCTAGATATAAAATGTGAACAGACTGAGAAAAACATCCAACAAAGGATTTAATGGTTCACAGTGATTTGGTGCTGAATTGACCAGTGTCTGTTTGAGGATGCAGTCCTCCACAGCAATGTTGATGTTCAGTTTCACAGTGAACTATATTAAGCATTGAAAGATCTCAATTTACAACTATGTCAATGTTACACAAAATAATCTGACTATGTATTTCTCTATAACAGGTATAACAGTGCTGATTCCTTGTGTGAGGATGTGATGTGTTAAGCAACATAATGACAGTCCAGCATTTAGAATAGCTGCCTGTGGCAATACCCTAGATTAGCCTAAGGTTTGGTCCTGTTAATAATCACAGTACACAAGGTTATGTCCACACTTTCTTTTGTAGTGGCTACTGTGACTTTTGATTCTTGGTGTGCTTTTATTTATTTATTGGTTTCTAATATAACTTTGTTTTTGATCTGTTTTCTTTTTTCTTGTGGCTTCAAAGCAGGTTTCAGTATTTCATTCAGGTGTCAGACTGTGCTTCCATAAGCATTGCCTCTGATAACAAGACCTCTTGATTCAATGGAGTGCAATGCTTTTTAATAGAGCTAATATTGTGCAGGGGTGGTTGATTTAGAATGAGCCTGGTCTCAAAGGGTTAGGGATTGTGGAACACCCCTAATCCAGTGAATATGAGGTTGGGACAGTTTATTACCATTTGGGTGGCAAAGACCAGGTGTCACATTGAATTTGGATAAGGGGATATTAGGAGCTAGTTTGTTGAGTCTGAGAGAGGAAAGACTCCCACAGTTTAGTACAAAGCAAGCAAGCACACCTCAGTTCTGACCTGACCAAAACTTCCAGTCTTGGCATAAATTAGAGACTGAAAACTGCACAATTGTTCTTGGATTCAAACCTAGAGTCTCCAGACAAGTAGGGCATTGAGCTGCTGCATTAACTATATCCCTCCTTGGGGAAACTGAAAATATCAATCGCTGTCCTCTGGGGGAAGGTTCAAACTATCACAGGTCTTTTATCTTTTAAATTAGTGTAAACCCACCTTGAATATCATTGTGTCCTCAGGTGTCAAGTCCTTTCGTTCGTCGTGTTTCCAAGGGAGTTGAAACTGTTTTAGTACCTCATTGGTCCAGCTCAGACCAGGGTACCGCCCACTGTTGATCTGCTCCACCAACCAGGACTGGAGCCCGGAATTCTGGGGAGCATCCCTAAAACAGAATAATAAAGAAACGTGGAAGAGCTAAAGATAAGAATCTATCTGTCGATCCAGCTGCCTTCATACATAGAGAAATCAATCAGTAATGCATATGTTCATAGTAACTACAGTGAATTCCAGTCCTGACTTAACTACTATTCTTCCAATAGGAAAAAACACTGACTACTGAATCCCCTTAAATAATACACAATGTGTGTAAACCATGCAACACATTAAAATATGCTTCTTAAAAGTGCATTTAAAAAAAATATAAACAGTACTTGTGTGGTGTGGAAAACAGAAAACGGCAAACACCAAAATCAAAGACATTTTCAACCTCTCCTTAGTAACATGCTTGTGTCTAGTAGCCTTGCTTATATGCATGCTGCTGTCCTGTAATTGACTACATGTTAAAATTAATACAAAACAGCCTGAAAGATGATTTTTCCTGAACCCTGCTCCCTTTTGAGCTGCTGCATCCCTAAGCAATGCTTATTCTACTTACAGCTGGCACAGATACTGGGATCCAGACATTACAATGGAATAGGAAGCTGAGCCTACCTCACTTCCTCCACATCCTCATCGCTCAGCACCTTCATCTCCAGCATGTCCTTCAGCAGCCCCTCCATCACGGCATCACTCACACTCTCGACAAACTGGGATTGCACCTGCATTAGCCTGTCAACTGAAACAGCATGACAAATCACATTAACGCATCTACAACATTTCTTATTACAGTTAAAACAGTCCTGAAATATAGCTTTGAGATCAAGGACATGATTTGCAGTGTATAATCAGTGAGGGTCTCACCTGGGTCCAAATCAGGCCCATGTGTACTGTAGAATTCGGGGTTCCTCTCTGCAAGTTTGGAGAGGAGGTTCTCTCTGATGGCATCCCCCTTCCTCATCACCATGCTGGTCAGGTGGGAGATCCTGTCCTGTGTGCTGGCCTGTTTCTTCACTTCCTCCACCTCTCCATCACTCAGCAGCTTCATCTCCTGCATGTCCTTCAGCAGGCCCTTGAGCACTGCAGCACTCTTAATAAACTCCGGAATCATACGACACAGTCTCCAACCTGAAACATTACAAATCAGAACAATCATGTCAGTGACATTCATCCACCACCACAGTTATATATATACAAGATTAGAGCTATCATGAGAAAGTAGATACAGGCACACAAATGCCTCTATATTACCTCTGGTTTAATATTTGCTGAAGGATGTGACAGAAATTAAGGGATTTTGGGGGGTCACTTGTGTAACGGGTGATGACATTCCCTAAAGAATATCCTAACCAAGTTTCATCACAATTGGAACAGCTGTTCTCTACACAGACTGTATGAAAAAATGTAAGTTTGATATGTGAATTACGTACGGATGGCACTTCCTTACATCCACAGATTCTGACACCCTCAATAACTTGTGACAAGCGCTTCTGTAAAACTCTGAGGTGTGACAGACTGTGATGTATGTACAGGCACTTCCACTATATCCTACTGAGGATCAGCATACCCAGTGCAGTAAGGATAATAAGTGAGGTTCTCACTGTCACGATGAAGCCTAAGAGTCCTGTAGAGATTGAGGTCCCTCTCTGCGAGTTGGGAGATGCATTTCCCAGAAGCAGCATGCCCCTTTCCAACCAGCAAGCTGATCAGACAGCGAGTTTTTTCCAGTTTTACTTTCGGTCTCTTATCTGAAATATGACAAGTAATAGTTAAAGATGATTTAAAAAAGCATGAATCAATTAATTATAAAAGGTATTTTAATTCCAATCAAAATTTATGTTAGTTATGTAAAGAGCCCCTGCCCCAATAACTATTTTTTCTAAAACAGGAATTCAAGAATGACTTCATCCTGGATCTTTCAATATACAGCAGGTTCCGTGACAAGCTGCAGCTCTCCTTTATCTACCTTTTTGAAATGGAAATGTTTGAACGGATTCAATCTAAAATGAAAAGGGGGTACGACAGTCTGCTTATTTATCTGGTGCCAAATCTAATGACTGCACTTCTTATTATTTACAAAATAATTCTAACCCCCGTCCCTTCTTTTGAGGGACTGAGGAATGGTCACATGAGGACATAACTACGAGGGACCAAGTTTATAGCTGACATAATGTCTTTGCTCTCCTTTCATGTTACACACAAAGCAGAATCAGTTCCCTGAAAGAGAAGATGACTGCCAATTTAAATACTTTTGGGATATGCCTGCTTGTCAGGTATTCGCTGACCATTATATAGGCCCTCACCGAGGTAATAAATAGTCATTACGCTGAGTTTCTTTTGCATTGAACCCGCGAATTCTTGTGATGCGACCTCACAGGTTGGTGGTCATCTTCTTTTCAGGAAACCGGGTTACATCCGTAACTTATCGTTTTCTTTCAATTCGAAGATGACCGCCAATTTGAGTACTTTTGGAAAGTTTATACTAGAGCCGCCGTGAGGGAGAATGAGCGGACCGCATCTGAGGGACATCTACTACCACCATCTAGTGTTGGTGGTGTGAGCGTGCAACCTCAAGGACCCTAGTGCCTATTAAATGCATAGAGGGATCTACGACATTAAGTCGGTAGAACCTGGTAAACGTGATGCAGGGCAATCCAGCTAAGCTGATTACATATATCGGTCAATGAGGCACCTCTAAAGAAAGCCCATGACATAGCCACACCTCTAGTTGAGTCCAGGTGGGGGGTAGGCCGCATTAGTATACGCAGTCAAAAACCCGTCCACAATCCAATGGGACAGTTGCTGCTTAGAGAGGGCTTTTGACCTCAGGTCCGTTCACCATGACAAACGAAGAGCTAGTCAGACTGACTCTTGTTCTATTCACATAGCATCTCAATGCCCGAACTGGGCAGAGGGAATTCAATCTCCTATCTGAGGTGATAGCCAATGAAAGGCTCTCCTCATAGAGATATTTCAGCTCTATGGTATCTATGAGCTCAAAACAGGGCCTTCGTGAGAGCCTCCAGTACCAAGTCTAGAATCCTTTCGGGAGGATGTCATTTATAGGAGGTTGTAACTGCCGAAAGCACCCTTTAGAAAAACGGGTCACCAGAATATGAGCACCGGGGATACTGGGGATACTGAGTCGTATCAACGTAGAAACTATAAAATAACTGCTATAGGGCAATAAAGGGATCATGGCCTCTGGCCATGCACCAGTTTTGAACATATTTCCACTTATAGGCATACAACGCTCTTGTGGAAGAAGCCCTACTGTTCTGCACTGTACTCACTACTGCATCAGAGAGCCCTAGGGCTGACAGACGGTCCCGCTCAGGGCCAGACCCACAGCTAAAGTCCTCCCAGTTCTGGGTGCCAGAGGGTGCCTTTAACCTAGCTGAGGAGATTAATGTGCAGCGGGATCTCCCAGGGTTGCAGCAGCTGGCAAAGGTTCAAAAACCAGGTTCTCCTTGGCCATCTGTGGGCCACCAGGAGAACTGTCGCTTCCTCTCTCCTGACCTTCGAGGAAGGCAGGAAGCAGCGGTATAGGCGGGAAAATGTATAAACCACTTTGGGCCATTTGTGCGATAGGGCATCGACGCCTAGAGGACCTCCACAGCTGCGGTGGGAGAACCATAGGGGGCAATGGGTCATCTCTGCAGTGGCAAAGAGGTCGACCTGGGCTTCCCAGAAGCGTTCCCAAATGCGCTGCACCACCTGAGGGTGCAGTCGCCATTCTGACAGGTGAGGACCCACCCTGGAGAGGAGGTCTGCCACCCAGTTCACCACTCCAAGTTGATGTACAGCCTGGGGGGAAAGTAGGTGCCTTTGTGCCCAGATCAGTAGCCAAAAGGTTATGCGATGTACCTCCCTGGTGGTTCACGTACGCAACCACTGACACATTGTCTGTGCGAACAAGGACATGCTTGTTGCGGAGCACAGGGAGAAAATGTTGTAGCGCGAGGGGACTGCTCTCAGCTCTAGCGCATTTATGTGCAGGGACGCCCAACGGCCCGACCAGGATCCGCAGACTCCTCTGTCTACCCAGACTGCCCCAAACCGAGTTGGATGCGTCTGTCGTCACCACTTTTACGCCTTCGCTCAAGTGAGGGGCTTTGCCTCCACCAGCGTAGCGCTTTCAGCACAGACAAGACACTGTCAGCCGACAGTGTTTGTCACGCTTAGGTAGCCGAAAGGCATTGAGCCATGCTTGAAGCGTACGCATGTGAAGTAACCCCAGTTGAATAGCTGAGGACGCTGCAGCCATCAGTCCCAGTAGTTTCTGGCACAACACTAATTGCACTGTGGTCCCTGGTTGAAACAGGGCCAGGCAGTTGCTTAATGGCAGCTACCCTGTCGTCCGACAGGTAGGCTTGCATTGTAAGGGAATCCAGCCGGAGACCCAAATAAACTGTAATCTGCACCGGTGTTAATTGGCTTTTTGCACTGTTGAGGGTGAGACCCAGCTTCAACAGATGCTCTGTCACAATCGCTGTGTGGACCACTGCTCCTTCCTGGGACTAGGAACAAATCGTTCAAGTAATTCATCACCGTGATCCCTTGCAGCTGCAAGGGAGCTAGGATATCATCCATGCACTTTGAAAACGCGTGCGGGGGGCTAAGGAGAGGCTAAACAGCAGCACAGAGAACTCGAAGTCACTCCCTGAAAGGTGAAGCACAGATATTTCCTGTGCGCTGGACAGATAGGAATGTGAAAATACACGTCCTTCAAGTCCACTGTTGTAAACCAGTCACCCGGCCTGACAGACTGCAGGATGTGGCGATGTGTGACCATCTGGAACCTCCTCTTCCTCAAGAACCTGTTGAGGTGTCTCAGGTCTAGAATGAGGTGAAGTCCGTCGTCCTTTTTTTGCACCAAGAAATACCTCGAGTAGAACCTCTCTCCTTGGAGAGGTGTGTTCTACAAGACAGATAGCTTGTTTTTGAAGTAGAGTTTCTACCTCTTGTTTAAGGGCCAAGACCTGGAGAGGATCATTTCAACCGTGATCCCTTGAAAGGGAGAGGAGGTCCCAGTGGAATTGCAGTGTGTAGTCGGTGTGTGGTGGCGGCACCCAAGAGTCTGAGGTGCAATTGTGCCAGTAGTGCACATGGTGTTGTGCATACGGGTGGGTCTGAGGCCGTAAGCCTTCAGGACCCCTGCTGGGGCTACTGAGGCTGCGGCGGAGGTTGCCTTGGAGGCTGCCTGGAGCGGTTCTTGTGGAACTGTCTCCCTGGGCGCTGGTGCACTGGGGCCCCACGTCCGCATTCTCTCGTGCTTGTTGCTGGCTCCTTGGTGCGGAGGCCTGGAGGCAGTGCCTCATGTCACCCCATGGTGCCATAGGGATCAGGATAGAACTGGTTACCATGGTAACTGCCGGACGCAATCGCCTCCCCCTTCCCCGTGCCGAGGCATGGGAGGGGAGCATCACTGCCACCTGTCGGGACACCTCTCGCTCTGTGTGTGAGCATTGCAGTATCTCCTCTACTGTTGGTCCAAAAGTATGGCCAGGGGAGATAGGCGTCCAATAAGGGGCGGACTTGTCCGCATCCGGGACCCTCGCCTGAGACAGCCACAGCTGTTCTGCGCCACCACTAAGCTTCCCAGGCTTCTGCCCAGGGCCTGCCCTTGGAACCCCGATATTTGCAATAAGGTGCCCAAGACTGCACACATGGTGAAACTGCTGCCTGCTTAACTGCTCGAGTATCTGGGCCATTTGGCCCTTTAACTCGGCAATATCCCTCACCTGGTCCGTGTTTCTGCTCTCTTATGCCCCTCAAGGAGATCTAGAGTGATTATATGGCACTGTGAAGTCTGAAGTCAGAAGGAATACTTTAAGTAGGGTTTGGAGGGTAGGGAGGGAGGCCTGGGATCCCAAGACCAACGATGGCCTCTTAGGCTGGCTGCAGAGTTCTCGTGCTCTCCTTGGACCCAGCACAAAAGGAGTAGGGTGACCTGTCTGCCAAGGCAGCAGAGGCGCTCAATCACAGGGTGTGTTGTCCTGCGGAGGCAATTTCCGCCTGCAGGACACATACAGGTGGTAATAAGACATGGCAGGCGAGGCTATATAACACCAAGACACCAAAAAAAACCTCCAGGGATTGAGTATGTTGGCGAAACGCCGCGCTATGGAAGCGAGTCCTCAAGGCACCGAGGGTGTTGAAGCACTGAGGTACGAGGCTATGGAGCACCAGGGACCCGAGGGTCTCGAGGGTACTGGGGGCATGGCTGAAGAAACTCAAAGTGTCAAAGCGCTGAGGCGTACAGTCCTCGAGGTGCAGAGGGCGCCTAAGCACTGAGGCTATGGACGGAGCTAAAAAACATCGAGGCGTTGGAAGTTTAATGAGGTGTGGAGTTCTCGAGGCACCCAGGGGCTCAAGCTGAGGTACCAAGGCTCTGGGACAGCGTGCCAACCCAACCACGAGGTACCGAGGCTCTGGGGCAGCGTGGCACCAAGAACGCTGCTGCACAGGGCTCGGAAGGTCTCGAGGCATCGAAGCGCCAAGGCGTGTAGCTCTCGAGGCGCCGAGGGCTCGAAGCTATTGAGGCTCTGAGGCACCAGGAACCCGAGGCCTAGACACGGGGGCGCCTAAGCGCCAAGCACTGAGGGCAAAGCACCAAGATATTGGGCTGCGTGTCTGTGTCTGGGCTGTTTGCAACCGTGCAGCACGTAGCCTGCATCGTGGTAGTCACAAACCTGGAGAAAAGGAGAGAGACAGAAGAAAGAAAGAAAACACACCTGTTCCCCTCTTTTTTATTTTTATTTTTTTTACACACTAACACACCTATATGGGTGAGTGGTGATGCGCGTGGTCTGCTCACCACAAAGGCCAAGGCTTAATGGAGTGTTTAGCGGTATTATTTAGTTATAGTAAATCAGCGGCCTGTAGGGGCTAAGCCACGCTATCACACCGGGGGCATACTGAGTCAACCCAAAGCCCTCGAGTCAACAGGACTTGCTGGAGGGTTGTGTCTTCCTTATCTTTTTTTTTTTTACAGCTGCAAAGAGGAGATGAAAAAACAGGAAGAACGTGCAGCCAGCTGCAGAGGTTAGAAGCAGGCTACAATCGCCGAGCGATGTAGGCTAATGAAGAAAAGTTTTTTTTTTTTTGTTTTGTTTTTTTAAACAAAACGCAGTTGCGTATGTGTAGCTCAGCCTTCAGTTGCCAAGATTCTGATTCCTGGGAAATGGCAAGCCTACATCCAGCAATTAAAATCACAGAAACTCGGAGAAGGAGCTCTAAAGAGTCAATCACAACTTGAAGAAAGGGATAGAGTAATACTCACCACTTTACCTACCTGTCTGTGAAAGGCAAAAGAGACTCCGTTTTGGCGCAATGACTATTTATTACCTCTGTGAGTCGGGACAAAAGACGCTATTCTCATGGAGGGGCCAATCGCAGCTTTGATATAAAATGCTCAGTGAATACCTGACAAGCAGGCATATCCCAAAATTATTCAAATTGGCGGTCATCTTCGAATTGAAAGGAACAATATTTTAAATAAAGGCAGGACACCTAAACTCGATGGTTTACCTGCTAATATGTCCTCACTCCGTATATCTTGTGTGGGTCGACTGGATCTCGACTGTGATCAGCACGCAACACCAGGCACTCGCTTTTATCCACAGCGCGCTGGAAATGCCTCCTCCAGTAGCAGGATCGGGCTGGTCAATACCCTCCCTGTAACAACCTGTCGCCACTGCCCAGCCCTAGATATAAAAGTGAACAGACATCCAACATCCAACAAAAGGATTTAATGGTTCACAGTGACTTGGGGCTGAATTGACCAGCGCCTGGCATGAGGATGTAGTCCTCCACATCAATGTTCATGCTCGTTTCACAGTGAACTATATTAAAGATTAAAAATCACAATACAGGTACACAATACAATTTGACTATGTATTTCTCTATAAAAGTGAGTGCTGATTCCTTGTGTGAGAGTGACACAATGAATCAGCAACACAATGGCAGTCCAGTATTTGGAATAGCTGCCTGTGGCAATACCCTAGATTAGTTTAATGTTTGGCCCTGTAAATCACAGTACCCTATATTAACCCCTTCTGTGCTAGGGGGCGACGGTGTACGGCCCCAAAAATAACCTCACTGTACCGGCTGTGGGCATTCGATCATTTTTTTTGCAGAGTATAGAAGGGTTTAAACTCTCAAAATATGTGAATGGTGTATCGTCATTTAAAAAAGTGCATGATTTACGTAAACTGCCCTGTATACGATTTCTCCGTGTTATTCAATGTCGGAAGCAGAAGTCAAACAAGCAAACAAAAGGTCTGTATTATATTTTTTATAGTGCTTTGATTGGCGAACTTTGATGGATACAACATTTAGGGATATAAGGACATATTTCTAGCAAACATAATCTTACTTTCAATAGTTATTTTCAGAACTGATCGATCACTATTGATTACTGTATGCTGTCTCTGTTGTACCCTGGCATATGCTGTAGTAACTCAGTGCTTGGGCACGCTGTGTTTGACTAATCTTTTTTTTTTATTCAAGATTCAAGAAAAAAAACTCTAGCACTTGGGGTGGAAAAACCCTAAGCAGGGGTCAAGGACTGAAAAGATCTCAACTTACAACTACGTCAATGTTACACAATACAATTTGACTGTATTTCATTTCTCTATAACAGGTATAACAGTGCTGATTTCTTGTGTGAGAGTGTCTAGATGTGTTCAGCAACATAAGGATAATGGCAGTCCAGCATTTGGAATTAGCTGCCTGTGGCAATACCCTAGATTAGCCTAAGGGTTGTTCCTGTTAATAATCACAGTACACAAGGTTATGTCCACACTTTCTTTTGTATTTGGTAGTGTGACTATTGATTCTTGGTGTGCTTTTATTTATTTATTGGTTTCTAATATAACTTTGTTTTTAGATCTATTTTCTTTTTTTTGTGACTTCAAGCAGGTCCTTAGGATTTCATTCTGGTGTCTCAGACTGCGCCTTTATGTGGAAGCACTACAACGCACAGATCACCAGAAACATCAGCTACAAGCATTGACTCTGATATCAAGACCTCTTGATTCAATGGAGTGCAATGCTTTTTAATAGGGCTAGTACTGTGCAGGGGTAGTCGATTTAGAATGGGCCTGGTCTCAAAGGGTTAGGGATTGTGGAAAACCCTTAATCCAGTGAATATGAGGTTGGGAAAGTTTATTACAAGTTGGGTGCCAAAGACCAGGTGTCACATTGTATTTTGGAAAATGAGATATTAGGAGGGAGTTTGTTGGGTCTGAGAGAGGAAAGACTCCCACAGTTTAGTACAAAGCAAGCAAGCACACCTCAGTTGTGGCGTCCGAAACATCTTTATGTCCTCCTGAACATCTCCCCTGAGTTTAACAGTGTGCTTAGACCATATACATAAATAAAGAAAGTATGTGCGAATCTGACACCCACCTTGAATATCATTGTGTCCTCAGGTGTCAATTCCTTCCGGTCGTCATGTTTCCATGGGATTCGAAACTGTTTTAGTGCCTCATTGGTCCAGCTCAGACCAGGGTACCGCCCACTGTTGATCTGCTCCACCAACCAGGACTGGAGCCCGGTATTCTGGGGAGCATCCCTAAAACAGAATAATAAAGAAATGTGGAAGAGCTAAAGATAAGAATCTATCTGTCGATCCAGCCGCCTTCATCTATAGAGAAATCAATCAGTTATGCATATGTTCATAGTAACTACAGTGTATTCCAGTGTTGACCAAACTACTATTCTTCCAGTAGGAAAAAACACTAAATACTGACTCCCTTTAAATAATATGCACTGTGTGTATAACATGCAACACACTAAAATATGCTTCTTAAAAGGGCATTAGCAAAAATAAAACGGTATTTGTGTGGTGTGGAAAACAGAAATAGGTAACCACCAAAATCAAAGACATTTTCAATTAGTAAGATGCTTGTGTCCAATAGCCTTACTTACATGCATGCTGCTGTCCTGTAATTGACTACATGTTAAAATTAATAAAAAAAGAGCACAAAATGTGCTTTTTTCCTGAACCCTGCTCCCTTTTGAGCTGCTGCATCCCTAAGCAATGCTTACTCTACTTACAGCTGGCACAGATATTGGGATCCAGACATTACAATGGAATAGGAAGCTGAGCCTGGCTCACTTCCTCCACATCCTCATCGCCAGCACCTTCATCTCCAGCATGTCCTTCAGCAGCCCCTCCATCACGGCATCACTCACACTCTCGACAAACTGGGATTGCACCTGTATTAGCCTGTCAACTGAAACAGCATCACAAATCACATTAACACATCTACAAGGTTTCTTATTACAGTTAAAACCAGGGAGTCAAATCGCATCAGGTCAATGTCTGTTCCGCTTAGTAGCTCCCGTTCAGAAAACCCTGCTTCAACCGGTTCATTGATAATGAAATTCTTGTTTTGTAAAAAGAGTAAAGAGTTAACTCTTAACTTTTTTACAAAACAATAATCATAACTAAGGAAAGAAAAATCACACTTATTCCATGAGAATTCGATGCAACAGATCATCATAATGTCCTCCAGGACCTCCTGCCATGTTTGTTCTTTGTGGTGACAGCACAAACTAGAGACTAGAAAAAGCCCTTTCAAATGTAACTTGAGTTGATGGAACAGCCTCTGCAATCTTCATTGGTTTAGCTGCCCATTAGTGGGCGGTCAATTGCATTCCCGAAGCACAATGACTTTTTTTCAATAAACATGAATAAAAGTGAGTAAGTTACTTATATAAAAATTTAAAATAAATACTGAAATATTATAACAAAATTCCAAATTATGTATTGATTATGACTAAATAATGTCTGAAAATATTGTAATTATACTATTAAATAAATAATTAATAAATGATAAAATAATTAAATAAAAACATAAAATGTATATCTTAGTAAAAAGGTGATTGGTAGTTCGGGGGAAAAAAAGTTCTGCCTCCAATCTCATTCATTGGTTTAGTCGCCCATTAATGGGCGCAGCCAATTGCATTCCTAAAGTTTAAACGACTCCCGCCCCTAGCTTGGCAACACTCTGTTATTGAAGCAACGAGTAATCAATCACAACTAAACCTAAATTACATGCTTCAATGTAGTAAGAACATCTATCTTTTGGTTCAAGTCTGTACGCTTTTCAAACGCTTTCTATTTACTATAGTTTGATTTTTTTTTGCATGCATCCGCTCTTCTTAGCTACACAAAACATTTCTGCACATCCGTTCATAGAAACTAACTTAAAAAAATAATAGTTTTGATACTATTTCAACAGATTATAATGTGATTATAACGAAAAAAAAGTTTTTTTGTTGTTGTTTGTAATGTACGATTTATGTGAGTTTTGATTTGGTTTCGTGAAAACTCCTTGCAAAAGAATTCAAAGCAGCCAGATTATCATCAAAGCAATTAGAACTTAAGTAAATCAAACACTTTACATAATTACAAATAATACAAAATTAATATTGACCTATTAATAAAAAGTCTGTTATTATAATGTATTAAATAACAATTCATGGCATTCAGATTTTATAATATAAAGATATATCCCGCAAACACAAATACATGGCGAAATAATTATTAGCATCATAAATAAAGGATGATCACAGACAAGCCACAAAACATGATTAAACAGATACTGATAAAAAAAAAAAAAAAAGTTTAATAAAATAAAGAAACTGATACTTCGTGATCAGCTCAGATACCCCCAAACCCTGTGAAACAAGCCATTTAACTTAAAATGACTCACAAAGTACTTCCAAATAAGCCTTAGATGTTTTAATAAAAAAAAAAAAAACGTTAATTACTTTTACTTTTTCTCTGGTTTTGAGAAAATAAAGCCATCGAACCAGTTCACGGTTCACGGTTTGGGTTCGCTTGACTCCTGGTAAAAAACAGTCCTGAAGTAAAACTTGTGAACAAGGACATGATTTGTAGTGTATAATGAGTGAGGGTCTCACCTGGGTCCAAATCAGGGTAATATGCACTGTAAATTTGGGGTTCCTCTCCCGAGTTTGGAGAGGAGGTTCTCTCTTGAAGGCATCCCCTTCCTCATCACCATGCTTGTCAGGTGGGAGGTCCTGTCCTGTATGCTTTCCTGTTTCATCACTTCTTCCACCTCTCCATCACTTAGCTGCTTCATCTCCTGCATGTCCTTCAGCAGCCCCTCCAGCACTGCAGCACTCTTAATGAACTTGGGAATCATACGATACAGTCTCCAACCTGAAACGTTACAAATCAGAACAATCATGTCAGTGACATTCATCCACCGCCAGTTATAAATACAAGATTAGAGATATCATGACAAAGTAGATACAGGTGCACAGATGCCTATATATACCTCCGGTTTTTTTAAAATTTGCTGATGGATTTGTCAGAAATGAGGGGTTTTGGGGGTCACTTGTGTAACAGGTGATGACATTCCCTAAAAAAGAATATCCTAACCAAGTTTCAACACAATTGGATAGCTGTTCTCTAGACAGACTGTATGTAAAATGTAAGTTTGATATGTGCTTACGTATGGATGGCATTTCCTTATAGCCACAGATTCTGACACCTCAATAACTTGTGATAAGCACTTCTGTAAAACTGAGGTGTGGCAGACTGTGATGTATGTACAGGCACTTCCACTATATCCTGCTGGGGATCAGCATGAGAGTGCAGTGGGGATAATAAGTGAGTTTCTCACTGTCATGATGAAGCCTAAGAGTCCTGTAGAGATTGAGGTCCCTCTCTGCAAGTTTGAGATGAATTTCCCCACAAGCAGCATGCCCCTTTTCCACCAGCAAGCCAATCAGACAGCAGGCCTTCTGCGTTGTGACATCTCTCTCCTCTGTTGTACTGGAGACCCTGAAACATTACAAATCACAGTTACATCAACTCTTTATAATTATTTGTTAAAAAAAAAACATTTTTTTGTAATTTGTGCAGCTGCTGTGTGTGTGTGTGTGGGGGTGCAATAAAACCTCCAGGTACCCTGCCTGTAAGCAATTCAGCTTTGCAGTCCCCCTCACCAAAGAGACACATCCCTTACACAGAGACATGCTACACATAAGAACATAAGAAAGTTTACAAACGAGGGAGGCCATTCCAGCCCATCTTTTGTTTCGTTTGGTTGTTAGTAGCTTATTCATCCCAGAATCTCATCAAGCAGCTTCTTGAAGGATCCCAGGGTGTCAGCTTCAACAACATCACACTGGGAGTTGGTTCCAGACCCTCACAATTCTCTGTGTAAAAAGTGCCTCCCTATTTTCTGTTCTGAATGCCTTTATCTAATCTCCATTTATGACCCCTGGTCCTTTTTTTTCTTTTTCAAGTCAAAGAAGTCCCCCCGGTTGACATTGTTCATACCTTTTAGGATTTTTTTGAATGTTTGAATCAGAATTCACTTCTTAAATACATCTATGCAGGGCCGGCTTAACAATGCTTATCCTCCACCCTGGTATCTGATCTCATGCCTTCAACACTGTGCTTGTGTTGCAATTCCATCGCCCTCTCGTGGCCATGGCGGAACTACACATTATATTAAACACACAGGAAGACATTCCTATGCATCAATATATTGACAATCATTTGGACTGGGCATAGTTTACCACAAGCTATTGGGAGTATCAGAATCTCAGGGTACATTTTTCAGGTGTAAACAGTGTTACTCATGGCTCTAGTTCTGAATTTACAGCGTGTCGGAGACTTAATGTCATGCTTGTTGACTGACACTGGTGTCCTAATAAGTATTAGCAGGCTGTCTGTATGCCGCTCCACCACCGTGAGATCCTAATCTAAAGGAAGTTGTTTTGCTTACTTGTTCCACTCGACGTCATCTTTTTGTAGAACTCGTCTGTTTCACATGCGAGTTGAGTAATGCGTTCCGCTATGAAAACACCAAGAAGCAGAGTTGAAATAGGAGAAAACAAAATAGACACCAATACAGGAAGCACAGCAAAACAAAACCACTGTACCGACTACCGCTATCATCTGTTTAAACAGACACCCAATACAGGAAACGCAGTAAAACACAACCACTGTACCGACTACTGCTATCATGTGTTTAAACAAATCAACAGAAACACCTGAGAAAGACAGACCCGCTTACCGGCTCGAGTTTAAGGCGGTTCCTGGGCGATAGACTAAACTGGCATGAAAAAAATACACACGTTTAGTTAATGTTTAGTTTATTTTACAGACAGTAAAATCCGTCTCGAAAAAGATGGATGCAAAGGCGCGCGCTGCAAACATGTTCTTCCGAGCCTGGCTGTACTCGGATCACTTTCGGTTTCTTTGTACAAATCTTAAGATTTCAGCAGCTTAATACTGTTGAAATCTACATCATGCAAAACAAATAGGGGTGTTTTGTTTGTTTGTTTGTTTGTTTCTTTTGCGATAATGATGAAAATAACCATACCGATTGGTTTCAGAATTGATAACAAGTCCAGCATTCCCAGAAAGGGGTGGATTTTGATTTCTGAGAATAGCGCGGCAGTTTACTACAGCACATAATGCAGAACATCTGATGTGAAACCGAAACCACTGCAGAAGCAAAACATGCTGCACTATATTGTTTATACAAAGCATACAGGTGTGTAGTGTTACTTTCAGATACGTGTTCCAATGTGCTACACAGTGCGCATGCCTAAACACTTCCGCTAACAAAGCAGGGAAACGCCCGTTCAAATAGGGTACGTTATATTGTTTTCGGTGTTTTGCATCTTTGTTTAATGTAATTGATCATAGTCTCTTACATCGTTTTAATGTATCATATTTTTTCTGCCATTAAGAAACTCGTCTGAAAAAATATGCAGTGATATGCAATACATTGGGTCTTGTAAATGTTTATTTGTGCAACTTTTTGCAGCAACTTCTCATTTTGTATTGTTTGTCGTGGATTTTTTTTTCTTTAGTATTATTATTAATTTATAATCGCCACTTACTTTGACCGTTGATTTTCTCCCAATTTGAATGCCCAATTATTATTATTATTATTTTCTCCTTCACCGCGGCGATTTCCCCACACAGCTCAGGCAGGAACCCGAGGCGTCCTCTGATAGCACGAGCCAATCGGCTTCTTTTTTATCCCAGGAACTCAAGAGCAGATGTCTGCAGGCTATCAGCCTCTGGAGGACAGACCAGCCCTGCAAATCTCCGCTCCCAAGCTCACTCGGTGCCTGGCCAGTAGGGGTCACCGCAGAGCGGTGAGGCGAACAGTCTAAGCTGAATCCTAACCTCTCCAACCCTGGGAGCACCAAAGACAATCCACAACCAGGATTCGAACTTGTGTTTTTGTCATTTAAGAGAAATTGGTTGTCTGTTTCAGTTTAAGTTTGCAAAAAAAAAAAATAATATGTATAATTAACTTCAAAGCATTTGCTTTACATTTTACTTCAAACCTTCCCATACAGAAAAATATATATTTTCAATGACTTTTAAACATGCCTTATTACAGGATTTATATTTCTAATGTATTTTTTACGTAAACATATACTGAGTAACTTATAGTCATAATATAGATTACATATAAATAACAGAATCAAGTGCTACTTACAATGATGTACCAATTGTATAGACTAATGTTATATTTACAATGTATTTTCAATGTATTTACACACTGGTGTCATGTATGTACTATACTATATACGAACAAATATATACCATTACTGACATTATTTCATATCTTTCAGAGGCACAAACAAGGTATAAAGGGAGTTGTAACTATTATGGTCTACCTGCTAAACACTGAAACATGGTTTTCCTTTATCAGAATAATAAAATATATCGAGAGAAACGGTAGTTCCTCACGCCAAGTTACAGCGAAGTGCGAGAACTGCCAGTGACTATCTATACCGCACCTATAGTTTACGTGTTTTCAAGGTATTGGCGCAGCAAAAGTAAATCAGCACCATTCCACATTTAATTTGTAGTTCCCAACACTCTAACGTGAAAACGTAAAAAAAAAAAGTAAATACCTGTGATAAAGTAAGAGAAATAAGTCACCAAAGGTAAAAATGTAATTCACATGTTTAATTTCACATGTTAATGTGTTCACATGTGAATTTTCACACAAGCTTTTGGGGCTTTCTTGTGTGACTGTTCACATGCAGTCATTCACATAAAAGTTCTTTTAAATGTGTTCACATGTGAATTTTCACACAAATATAAGCATTACACATATACTTACCAGGCACACATTGGCAGCCACACTAGTGCCTGATTCAGGTAGTTGTGGATCAGTATTATTAAAGTATTAAAAACAAATGATTAATTAGGGCAAATTATTAGTTTAATTGAGTATTCAATTAAGTAATTGAGAGCTCAGTTGGAACAAAAAACCAGCAGTACTTGTGGGTCCCCAGGACTGGGGTTGAGAACCACTGCTCTATAGGATTAAGCGGGTACAGATAATGGATGGATGGATGGATCTTGCCTTTTCTTTTAAGAACCCTTTCATCCTGCAACTTTTGTGCCAAGCAGGCTTTTGATGGCTGAATCCTCCACGTGAGGAAATTTGGCCCTACATGCTCTGCAAAATAACACATTTAATATTTAGTGTATGTCAACATCACAACGTCAAAAAATAAATTAATACATAAAAAATAATAAAGTAATAAATAACTTGTTCCATTGTTCTGTTATACAGTCAGTACTGTTTCACTTTTACTTCTATAATGCAAAAGGTAATATATGCTGCTGCATTTCCATACTAAGACTGATTAGCATATGCACTGAGCAAGAGGACTTTTCTACCACTCTGGCAGCAATAAAATGGCATGTTCTTTCCGTCTTATGGAAATGAGGCACGCAATAATATGATTTAAAAATAAACAGGTATGTTTAAAAAAAAAAAGTATTAATTTTTGCTCGAGTACCCGCGGATAATTGAAGGAGCGGATTAGAGTGGGGGCAGATAAACAGGGTTCAACTGTATTATAATATACATTGATACTTTAACAATTTTACTTATGATTTGTAGTATTTTACTGCAGAAAATTGAGTAATGTTTACCTGATATGCAACATAGAGTTGCATTTTAATTTACTTTTGTGATTCCCCCCTCAGAATTACTAGTACATCTTAAATTTAGCACCCTATATATATATATATATATATATATATATATATATATATATATATATATATATATTTTTTTTTTTACAACATTTCATTAACTAGAACATAGTAACTATCATTTGATTGAATAAAATAAGTGGTTCAATAAACTTAAATAAGTAGTTTCACAAACAATTCCTCTTTAAGTAATAAGTGTAATTATAATTATAATTGTAAAACCCGCCACCGCACCGTGATAATGGGGCACAGGCAGACACACTGTGCAAGTTTCACATTTCTAGGAGTCCCACTGCCTGGAATGCACAGGGGATATCACATAATACAGCCATAGACCAAGATATTGTCAGCTGTCTAATTTGGTATCCCCTGTGTTTCTCACTGTCAATACCAATCTTGTGTGTGTACTGTATATACAATAAATATATAAACAAATACGGTATATGTGAACAATAACGCTATATGTAATACATTATGCTTTTTTTAATATGACGACTCCTGTGTTTATTCCAGACATAACAGCACAAACCACAGAGCAACAACTTTCAAAACTTTCAACGCTCAAGTTTTGAAATCCAAAAAATCTATATAAAAAATAGGCTGCTTTGAAATCGGCACATCGTTTATAAACAGGTAGGTCGCGTAGTTAATACATTAAACATTAATTATTTAAAGATTGTTTTAGCTGCACATGTCAAAAGATGTTTTTAATGAAAACAAACTATAACTGATTATACACATCACAAAAGAAATCATGCCGTCCTGTCGAAAAAGTAAATGATTGCAAAATGCAGACGACAACTGATGCGCGTGCACATCAGTTGTATTTTACCAGACACGAGCAAAAGAAAAATAAGACGTGCCGTGGGACGATCTCATTCTACGCATGCGCAATGCGCCAGGGGATGCAGGTTTCTGAGGAGGTACTGAATTAACCATATCAGGTGTTTCGACGAATTCCAGTGCACAACTGTCACACACACAAGTAAACCAATAACAGAAACGTTGAACTTGAAAGCAGATTATAATTATTTTTTATTTGCCATCTCGAATGCATACTCAACAACTTTTGTCACTCTGCTGTGCATTTGCTCTCAATAAACAAAGCAATTTTTTCCTCCAGGGCACAGTTTTGTAGTCACTGGAATATTTTGTGTCCCCTTCTGTAAATCAAGCAGGAGCTTGCCAAAAATACCAAACTTATACTGTTAGTGTGTTCTCACCTGCATGATAATAGGTTTGTGTCACTTGCTGTGTATGTACATGCATGTGTGTGATATATTTAAAAAAGTTAATTTATTTTCAGATTATATATCCATCCTTAAAGAAGACTATTTTTTCTTTGGGAGAGTCCAAAAGAAAAAGTGAGGAAGTGCCTTGAGACAACAAGGTAAATCTTTCATTTTGCCATGAATGACATTGCTATTTTGAGACACTTTAGCAATCTATAATAATAATATAGAGTTCCCAAACAGAATAATACAAATGTATGTTTTGTCAATGTTACATTTGGAGCATCACAAAAGTATATATAGTCTGTATGTAAAAGCATTTTCATAGACTTAATATTAACATAATACTACTAAAAATTGTACAGGTGTATAATATGACAAGGTGTGGTATTGCAAGGTAAGTATGGAAGGGCAGGGTTGGTATGGCTGGGGAGAGTTTAAATGCTAGAAAATAATAATAAAAAAAAAAATAACTTTAGATCTTATTGCAGGGTGTGTTAGGGGTGGTAGTTAAGGCATGTTAGGGTAGAAATGGTGGGTTTGTGTGTAAGTTATGGTAGGTATAAAGTTCATAATTTTGAAATTGAACATTGAAATGTTGGTTGACACTTCCAACAGTATGAGATTTTTTGATAATAACACAAGTTATAATAGCAATAGCAAACCTTGGTATTGTGTGTCCAGGAACTTTGTTTACCCAAAAAGAGTGAATTTTTTGTGTGACCTTTTTGTTTGTTTTTGCCAAAAGGAAAAAAAAAAGATAGAATTAAAGACATCATTATCCAGAAGACTTTTCCTATTTCTTACATGCAGAATAATAAATTAACAAATACTAATCGTGTCCTCAGGGCCTTCATGACAACAAAAGGGTGCCAAGTGTCAAGATGGTCTTGTGAAACCGTCTCCCACCCAATACAGTCAGACGGCACATGGTGTAGTGTTTTTGTTTGTAAGGTCTGCATACAGTACAGCTACTATATCAGAGTTTCAAAGATTATTTAAATACAGCCACACTGGGTGACATTAAAGGGTTTCTTGAGTAATATAAAATAAACTATCCATAATTTGTACCCGTTTATGATTAAAAAAAAAAAATAAAAAAAACCTCTATTTTTTTCAGTTTGCAGAGGATGTTCTTGAAGGCAGACAGAGCAGCTTTTTCCCTGAAGGAAAATGGCGATCAACCTTCTAAGGAATCAGGTATATCTGGTAATAGTACAGTATGAGAAAGTTAATACTGATGGCGCTGATGATGCATTTGTAATATTCCATGCTCTTTTTACAGCACAGATTAATTTGGGGCCTGGTTCATGAAGTTAGGTTTAGCTCAGATTCTCACAATTGACAATACAGTAATAGTTCAGTGAGCTTACGGGGTTCAGCCAGGTTTATTGCATTAAAATTGATCACTTAATTGTACTTTCTGGAGCAGCAGCATTGCCATGTTAATCTTGTATTGTCCATCGTACAGTATAGTGATGTTTCATGATAAGAAGATTTCCATTACACGCTAGTAGATGTTAAAACTTCATGCTGATTTTGAACTGCTCTCGCCAAGATAAGCACCAACTAAAGCGTTAGTTTACAGTAAACTAATGTGATCCATAGGTGTTCCCATCCATTTGCTCTTCCTTCCATAAGATGATGTAGATATCCTTCTGTCAGGTGTTGATGGCTGAAGTGTAATGCTGGCTCCAGGGATCAGCTTATTTTGCCTCCCTAAAGCATCAGTACAATACAACGGCTGTGATGCTGGCTCCAGGGATCAAACACAGTGCGGCTCCCCAGCGCATCAGCATGACAACCGCCTGGACTGACCTAAGTAGGGTACATCTCTGGGGACTTCAAGTGGGTTTCTAACTATTTCTAACTCACAGGTGAGACTGCAATGTCTGGGGCCACTAAGAAGTTGCTGTTTTCAGGAATGAATGTTTACCGAAGAATGAATAGTTGATACAGTCTTGAATGTTTAAAAGAAAGACAAATGGACTTATGATGGATTTATGCATTTATAAGATGGGAGAAGAGGATAAATTATAGAGAACAGGTAAGAGTACCTGAGATGTACCTATTAGTGCACGCTCTCAAATATGCACCCAAATATGATTATTCCACAGATGATCTGAGCAGTCTGTGCCTGTTTTGTGGAGAGCAGGACACTCTGGGGATGCAGTGTCACAAGATGAATGGGTAATTTAGTAGTGAACACTTTAGTTGTATTTTAAACTTTTTCAACTGCAACCCAAACATCTTCTAATCAAAATTATATATAAATAAATAAGATGTTGTTTTCAAAAGTTTATGCAAATGAAATGTCCATGGTTTCCATACTTCGTAATTATTTCCTGATTAAACTCTCTACACTGCATTCGCTTTTTTTCTACACCCTCGCTTTCCTTTGTATTTTTCAGATTATGCTGATGGCTGCAGCAGGTGGTTCCTCCACACTGTTGCACAGCCATCAACTAGGTCAGCTTTTGTGTGCAGCATGCACAATGTGAGGACACACAAATGCTTCATTTCCACTGCAGGCTTAACTGGGCCAGCAGGGCTAGGAGCCAAGTCTCCGCCAATAAAATTACTGTTAAAATTTATTACTTCAATGATTCTTCTTCAAATCCTACTAAATAATGGGACAAAATACATGCTCATTGCTTCTAGATTTCTATGGGGTGAAAATAAAAAGTGGGTCGAGTTTTTGTTGCAATCCTTTTGTTATGTTTTAAGTTTGCCATTTTTTGAAAGATCCTGTAATTTACAGAGAGAGGGCACCAAATATTCCAGTGACTTTAAAAAACCAGCCCTGGAAAGAAATGGTGCCCCTTGTTTATTGAGAGCAAATGCACAGCAGAGGACAAAGTTGTTGAGTATGCATTCAGATGGCAAATAAAAAAAAAATTATAATCTAACCTTTCAAGTTCAACGTTTCTGTTATTGGTTTATCTGTGTGTGTGTGTGTGTGTGTGTGTGTGTGTGTGTGTGTGTGTGTGTGTGACAGTTGTGAAAATCATCAGAATTAAATTACTACAAATAAATAAGCAAATAAACATTTAGAAGATTGTACTGCATTTAACTGAATTATAAAA